>LUCH01003670.1:16221-59875 GCA_013368495.1 Paragonimus heterotremus | reverse complement strand
GCCTGGCATGAGTGACTCTATCGGTGTGGAGGCCACACCGTCCAGTTTAGCCCAGTAGGTCATCGAGATGCGCAAGCCGTCACATCGCATCAAGGTCAAGTCTCGCTGTGACAGTACTATAACCAATGTTCCCATACTTCACCGCTGTCTGTGGAATTTAGGTCGGCATCAGATCGGTTCGGTCGTAGCAGGCGATCCATCATATCTGATTGATTGAATTGTAACGAACAGACTTGCGAGAAGTAACCGAGAGCGCAGAGAACACAACACCTGATAGAAAAGCTTTAATCAATCAGAAAACGAGGCATGTGATCTATAACATAACGAATTAGAGGAGAGCAGCAAACTATTGCAAAACATTATGTTCGTGTGGGCAATTCAATGCAGTCTGTTACTAGACTCAGGAAGTTGCTTCTTCGTGCACCTGGGAGACGTTAGGGATGTCAGAGCTTATCATACCGTTGGGTACCCTTTAACACGGTGTACCAATGAGCGAGACTTCGGAATGTTGGCGTCGAGCCTCACACAACACAGGCTTGCGTCAATGTTAGGGGAGTACTTGAAGCCGTCCGCCGATCCTTTGTCATGGTGTCGATGGAGGTATTTTGTTTACTATCCTCATCGACTGTACTATCGAGCCGTAGCTTAACTTAAAATGTTACAGCAAACGGCATCGTCGTGTTCATTTTACCATCTGCTGAATTTCATGTAGCAGCATGAAGGAAGAGCTCAGAGCAGATTTCGCCGTATGAAGTGAGAACAACTTTCCTGTTTGCCTTCTTACGGTACTCAAGTAGTGAATGTCATTTTTTATTTCAACACCATATTACCCTCATCCCTGTCATACTACTCTCTCCATATATTATCGTGATCTACCTTTTCTATACGTTATGTTATAGATCATATTGGATCGTCACTTTCGTTACGCGTTCAGTCGATTGGCCCAAACCGAGAAATCAGAAGAGATACGGCCGCACTGTTTATTGGACGAACGAGGCGAGGCGAGACAAACTAAGGCCACAGAAGCCCCAGATTTATAGGACAAAATGACTACCATAGATGGGCGACAGATACGAAGCGAATCAAATAAGATAGTCATAAATGGCAGTCAGGGAGTCAGAACAAATCACGTTAGAGGGGGCGTCAGAGAGCGACGCGAGAAAAACACTGCTCAGCTAGTGCGCTGGCGTTCGACCGCACACCTGCAATCTGATTGGCTGAATGGGACCATACCACCATCTAAGACCATACCGTCCGAGCTGGGCCGATCAAACGATGTGGCGTGACACGTCCTTGCTGTCTCGTTAGAAGATGCGCCTCACATGCCTCGTTTTCTGATTGATTAAAGCTTTTCTATCAGGTGTTGTGTTCTCTGCGCTCTCGGTTACTTCTCGCAAGTCTATTCGTTATATTTTTATCAGTCAGATATAATGGATTGTCTGCTACGACCGGGCCGATCTGATGCCGAGCTAAATTCCACAGCCAATGGTGAGGTGTGGGAACATTAGTCATATAGTTTTTTTTCCAAATTTTCTTGAATTGACTGCCTCTCGTAAAGCTGACGAGTTAAAAACGCTTATACACTTCTTGTCTACTGCCGTATACAAATTCATTTCTCACTGTACTGATTATGACTCTACTATCACCACACTTCACTCTCTCTCTGCATACAACAAAAGAACGAAGTTTTTGCACACCACCTTTTAACAACTTGCAAACAAGCTCCCAATGAAACTCTCGACCAGTTCATACAAAAACTTCGAAACCTTGTCAAGGATTACAATTTCAAGACTGTCAGCGCGAAGCAAAATCAAGAGGACGCTATCCGCGATGCCTTCATAAGTGGCCTGTTATCCAACTGGATTCGTCAACGACTGCTTGAACACAAAACTTTAGACGTAAAAACCGCTTACAATCAAGCGAAAGCTTTAGGCCTGGCTCAATAACAATCGCATTCATTCGCACACTATCAATCTCCAAATTACAACGCACCTGCTACCGACGCCTTACCAAATACTCCCGAGAAACCTAACAGTCATTACGAAACTACGCCATCTGCAGCCCGAACCAACTGTTTTTCTGTGGGTATGACCGACACTGTCGCCACAAATGTCCAGCTAGAGATTCACTCTGTAAATCATGTGGGAAACGGGGTCTCTACCAAGAGGTTTGTAGTTCTGCTACTCATTCGAAACACACGACGTCAATTTCTCCACTCCTCTATCGTCACTGCTGTAGCTCCAACTAGCCTTGCTAAAGCCATCATCGATGTGGTCATCAATACAAGCGCTGGTTGACACAGGGATCTCAGAAAGCTATGTTTCTGAAACGGTCGTATACCGAAATTAATGGACAAAATTGCCGTCAAGTGGCCAAAACGTTCCGGCTTCCACACGAACAACCAGTAACACTAAAGGGCTCTGTCTTGTTTCATTATTTCACAAAGGTACACCTTACAGAGAAGTTAAATTGTCCATCCTCCCCAATTTATGTGCTGATGTGTTATTAGGGCATGACTTCCTACAGCGACACAAATCTGTGAAAGTATCCTTTCAGGGTGTTCAACCCTCATTTTCACCGTGTGTGGCCTAGCTGGCGCTAATCTTCCAGCCCCCTCCCTCTTCACTGAGCTCGATCCCTCTTGCCGTCCAATCCGTACTAAGTCGAGACGACATCATCGAACCTTCGCGATCACCCTGGCGTGCACAAGTCTTGGTCACTACAAACGATCGCCATAAACGCCGCATGATCGTCGATTGTAGCCAACCTATTAATCGGTTCACCTACCTAGGCACCTATCTCCTCCCTCGTATCGATGATATGGTAGAGCGAATTTCACAATTCCCTGTTTTCAATTCGCTGGACCTCCAGAATGCTTACCACCAAATACCCATTAACGAAGGTGAGAGATAGCATACCGCTTTTGAAGCGTGCAGTAGGTTATACCAATTCCGCCGCATACCTTTTGGAGTGACCAATGGTGTTGGATGCTTCCAGCGAGCGATGGACGAGCTGATATGTCGAGGATCGCTCAAGGGAACCTTTGTCTATGTCGACAATATTACCGTATACGGAAAAGATGCGGACGATCACGAGACTAATCTCAATCGTTTTCTGCAAGTGGTCGATAAATACGGACTAACACTAAGTCGAAACAAATGTATTTTCGCTACCAAAGAAATTCGTCTGTTGGGTTATGAAGTATCCAAAGGATCCGTGAGGCTAGATCCCGATCGGTTCGAGGCGCTAATCAAGCTGCCTGCACCTGGAAACCTGAAAGCACAACAAAGAGTGGTTGGGATGTTCTCATACTATTCGGAGTGGTTTTCCCACTTTTCGGACAAAATCGACCCACTGATTATCAACGAGAGCGTTCCACTACCCAACGATGTACTTTCCGCCTACGATTCCCTTAAATCCAAACTAGTTCAAGCATCACTCTTTTCTATTGCCAGAAATTTTCTCTTGGTCGTTGAAACTGATGTCTCAGATAAAGCAATCTCCGCTACACTAAATCAGAGTGGCCGCTCCGTGGCGTTTTTCTCATGTACTCTCTCTGTAACCGAACGAAACCATTCCGCTATTGAAAAGGAAGCATATGCAATTACTGAAGCTATCCGGAAATGGCAGTGTTACCTGATTGGTACACACTTCATGCTACTAACCGATCAACGTTCTGTTGCTTTTATGTATGATACGAAAATTGCTAGTGAGATCAGAAATGACAAAATTCCACGTTAGCGGATCGAATGACCTCAATTCTCTTGTGATGTTCTTTATCGCCTTGGTTCAGACAATCCTGCGGTCGATACTCTATCTCGAGCATTTTGGGCATCAACTCTTTCTATCGACTATCTTAAAAAGCTCCATGATTCTCTCTGCCAACCCGGAATTACCCGTTTGTCTCACTTTGTTCGAACAAAGAATTTGCCCTTTTTCCTTAGACAATGTCAAGTCTGTTATTCAGCAATGTTCCATTTGTTCCCAGCTAAAACCGAGATTCTACAGTCCTTCCAATAGTCCTTTAATTAAAACAGCGTAACCCTTTGAACGTCTTAGTATCGACTTCAAAGGACCAATTCGCTCTTCCACTCGCCATCACTACATACTAACTGTAATTGACGAATCCTCCCGCTCCCCATTCGCTTTTCCATGCCCAGATGTCTACTTCCACCGCCATCACCCGATTAACCGACCTATTTTTCATGTATGGAACGCCCTCATTCGTTCATTCCGATCGAGGATCTACATTTATGTCGCAGGAGTTGAGACAATTCGTGCACGACCGGGGTATGGCCACCAACAGGACCACGAGTTACAGCCCACAAGGCAATGGCCAAGTTGAAAGGCTCATTGGCACTATATGGAAAACTGCTTCTCTCTGTTTGCGTTCCAAAGCACTGAATGTTGACCAGTGGGAGTACGTACTTCCGGACGCGCTGCACGCTATCAGGTCGTTTCTGTGTACTGCTACCAAAGCTACTCCTCCCGAACGCATTTTTCTGCATAATCGGAAGTCGCCCACAGGAACCAATCTGCCTCAATGGCTCCTTACGCCCGAGCCAGTACTATATCGGAAGAATGTCCGAACATCCAAGTACGATCCCTTAATAGAAGTTGAACTGCTGAAGAGTGACTCCGAATATGCCCACATTCGACTTTCAGATGGTCGACAGGAAACTGTATCTCTCTGACAACTGGCACCCACTAAAAACACAACCCAACCGCCGCAACTCATTTTGTGAAGCCCTATTTCAAACCCTTCTGTTGTTGACACACCCTGCACTATATCCGAGACAACAGAAACTACTAGTGTACCAGTAACGAACGTTCAAAATCTTCTCTTTTACTAACAAAGGGTTAGACCTTACTTTGAAATCGGGAGGCGTAATCTCGCTTCACATTTTTGCCATTATCTTTGTCCTAAGATTACCCTTATTATACGTTGGACAGTTAACCCCCTAACACTCCACATTTACGTTAATTGGTTTTTTGTATGGCGTGGGGAATGTCATTTTATTTCTGCATCATATTGTCCTCTTCCCTATCATACTGATCCCTCCATATATTATCGTAATCTACCTCTTCTATTCGTTATGTTATAGATCACATGTCTCGTTTTCTGATTGCTTAAAGGCTTTCTATCAGGCGTTGTCTTCTTTGCGCTCTCGGTTACTTCTCGCAAGTCTATTCGTTGCAGTGACCAGGATCACTGTGTTGTTTATATTGACTGTCTTGATGGGTCGTCAGTAGCTGGAATGTACTACCAGCGCAGGCGACTTTGGCACCCGATGACATGCTCAGTAAGCGAATTCTAAGTGTGCACATGATAGCTCGTTGTATGATGGATGACACAAAATGCCCTGGACATTCCAGGTGGCGAGATGCTCAGTGTAGAATCTCACACCGTCGGTGACTGCTGCCTTTTGTCAGTGATTAGCAAAGAACAGTCTTTTAGGCTGGTATTAACGGCCTGACTAAAATCGGGAAAAGTGTTTTTTTGTTGGTTGTTGCAACCATTAATGGATGAGATAGAAAGCCATTACTGAACGGACAGTATGTCAAATTGACGACTTGGTAACCCCTCACTCTCCTGGTCTAGTCTCGTTTGTGTTGATGAAGTCAAGGAAGTTAAAGGGTTGTCATGGTTGATACCGCACGGGATGTTTGGCATGGTGCGTAGGCGCTTTGGAACGTACTGCCAATGAAGTATTCGATAATAACACATGTATGCAGCGCATATGCGGTTTTATATGCTCCAGTCTTGTCTTGTGGATGAGACCCTGGACCAGAGGTGAGTGCACACGAATTATTGTAAAGCGCCTCTGTCCCTCTAAGTTAAGATAGGTCAATTTACGGCTAATGAGGAAGTGGCCTCCCACCAAAGCGCAGAACGCACTTAGCACAACAGTGCGTGACCAAAATTCTCACAGTTGTTTCAGATTGAGTTGCAATCTTGGAAACAGCTACATCACCGATAGCGGACAACCATGTGGACACTCTGTATCAACGATTGGCTCGGCGATGAAGGTCGCCGGGTGGCACATTGATGCTTACGACGTCGAAAATTAGTACTTGCTAGAAACAGGCAGTTATCGGCAAAGAGCTGCAACAAACGTTCACCGTTTTCTCTTCGACGAGTACCGTGACCATGCGGGCCATCTAGGTTACACTTTTCAGCATTTAGCCTGCCTACTTGAGTGTTCAAGTCTCTAGCCAGTACAGTAATATCCGTTCGCCATATGCTGTGTAGAGGGGTTAGTAAGCCAGTAATAAAAGTAATCTATGGCTGTGTGTAGACAACAGTCTGTGGTGACATGTGCTGCAACAGGAAACAAACGGCGTTTGTGATGGGCATCTCTCGATGCTGTAGCCATACTTTCGCATTTGGCAACGCAAAAGCTGCTGTTGACCGGTATCCAGTCAAGCAGCACCTCATCTGCATATACGCTTAGGCCATTTCCAACACCGGCCTGGCTAGTGGCTTGAGCTGCAGAGTCTTCAGTCGCGGTGAAGTGGCTGAGGGAGACTGCACATGTAGCACTGAGCTAGAATCCTGAAGCCGTGTCTCAGCAAGACGACAGATATCGATAACGAAGGTATCTAAAGTGCGTACAAGAACTGCCTGCTGACCTGTTTGCATAAGTGTTCGAACAATGAGGGTAGCAAGCCTAAATGGTATTCGAAAGGGTAGGGGTTTGTATCTCTCAGACAAAGAAACCTTGATATTCAACACAGTATCATTCTACCTGTGATTTCAGCCGCCAGCGACAAATTGGGTAAGTCTGTGGTGTGTCCGAAAACGAGATTGGGGGTCACCAAATAGAGTTATTTAACACAGGAGGAAAAAATGAGATAAATTGATTCGATGTGGTAGAACTTAAGGTGGGAACAAAGCCGGTCGCCGTAATCTCGAACAAAGAGTTTTGATATGAAAGTATCACCGAGTTCATAATTGATGTGCGTCTAAGTTCATAATTGTGGAGACAGAACACTTTTCAGTTGTGTAGACTGAAGGAGGCAGTTGGTCTGAGTGGTCTCACCTTTGGCTCAGAAACAACCTAACTCGGAAGGCAGTGCGGCGAAACATAGAGTTCGCCACCCGTTTAATGCAGGTGACAAGTAATAATTTGATTCATACGCCCTTCGGATGGAATTCATCCATCCAGGATGCCCAATCCACCCTGCAGGTGGTTGCGCCAGAAGCAACGCAACAGTTCGAGGGTTCACCAACGAAGGCGAATCTGATGTAGTAGATCTGTCCAGTCAGAGAGTCTAAGACTGACAGGGCTGTTGTGACGCATCCCTCCTATCGCCGTGGGCGGGTGACCGAACTGATTCATACACCTCTGAAATAGGGTTCCGCTATTCAAGTTACTCGGCACATCTTGTGTACTCGTTGGAATCGGCCGTCACCGAGGTGATTCGTACGTCTTTCTCGAGGATTATCCATGGCTGGCGGAGACTAGAGATGTTAGTACGCCAGACGGACGGCATGTTGTGAAGGAGCCCATGTGCTCTTGTTGGGCTCCTGAAACCCTTTTGTGGCGGGGTAACATGCGCCATATCTCAGTGCCGTCAAAGAGCCTGTGTGATGTTTTGTAGGAGATGCGGCTACCAACCGTGAATCCACCACGCCCTGGTGGTACTACTGCTCGTTTTCGACTGCTTATTCACCGAGTGATCCCGCCTGTTTCGCAGTTAGCACCATGTGGAAGGGCGTTTTTCAATCCACACCCTGAGGACACGTCCGGTGGCGTTGAGCCAATCCACCCGTTTGCCCAGTATTCGGTGCGCTGCAGTAAGTCCTAACCCTACTCGAGGTCCGACGATAGATTGCTTTCAGAATGTTCTCAGGTTCATCATTCCTCAATATACATCCCAAGGTGCAACTCTGTCAACCCAATTGGAGGCGCCTCTGATGTCCAAGAAGACAGCTGTTGATCTTCCATATAAGTGGCGAACTCAAGCATCTGACGAAGTATGAAGGTGTGATCAGTGTAACCGCCGCCAGGGTAAAACCCATGTTGTTCTTCGTACGTTTCGCCTAGTTTACGGAGTGCAGTGACTGTGAGTGACTTTGACGCGATAGGAATAAGATTATCTCTTCTGTGATTTGTACACGAATTGCCTGATCCCTTTTCAATGTTGAAGATATTGGCCAAACCCCAGTCTTTTGGATAAACTTCACTGATCCAGTTTCTGGAGCAGAGCTGTCAGCTTGTTAACCAAGGCTGGATCTCTGTCTACAAAAAGGGTAGGAGGGAGTTCATCTGGGCCGGGTGCCTTGTGACGTTTCGGGAACACAATCTCAAGTGATACTTCTGTTTGAGGGGACCGAGAAACGTCAACATACAATGAGCACATACAGAGCCCAAAAGTGTAGTCATTGGCGCGGGTGGCCAATAGACTGTTGTTGGAATTGATCAACCCAGTGTTTTAAGCGTCGGTACAGGTTATGAATACGCCCACCATTGGCTTCGCAGATTACCTGGTTCACACGTGATTTTCTGCTACCTGTTGCTTTGATGAGATGGGAAAGCATTGGGGAGTTTCACGTAAAGGTGGCATATTTCATCTACATGTCGCGTTGTGTCCACCAAGTCTCATGATCCTCTATTAGTTACCTCCGGAGTTTCCGAGTGTCCTTATGAAGCGAACTGCATTCGCTGCGAGATGGAATACTCCAGCAAGCATCAAGAAGTCCCCGTGATTGCAAGGAAACTTAGCGGTTACCAGTTGAACGGGCAGCGCTACTATACGTGTGCAATACACGGCCTATATGCTCTCAGTGTGCTCCAATTTCGTCTTGTGGATGGATCCCTAAATCAGAGGCAAGCGCACACTAGTAAGTGTAAAGCACTTGTGTCCCTGTTAGTTAAGATAGGTCAATTTGTGATTGATGACACAATGGCCTCTCAGCAAAATGCAAAACGAACGTGGCACGTACCACTGCAGGAACGACATATCCACTTTATAGAACTCCGCCATTCATATGGTAGGTCGACACTGCATGTTTGTGAAACGCTAATGGAACTCACTGAATGTCATACAGAATTATCACTTTGATCTAGATGGTGTGCCCACATTTTTGAAACCAGGATTCAAAAGACACTGATTTAGCCGTTTTTGCTACTTAGTTTAGTAAATAATACACTGAAATACAAACGTACTTTGATCTTGTTTATGAGAAACACCGCAGTATCACGTTTGTAGGATTGGTCATCTTATTTGCACGTTGTGGATCAGCTGTATCAGTCCGGTTGAACTTTAGCAACAGTCTCGGCGTTCGATCATTTACACTCTTCATCCGTGTTTCCTATTTGTTATGTGAACCTTCGTATTTGGCTCCATTTATGCAGATGTACGCATTTAAGATATGCTCCGTAATAGGCCGAGTTACTGGTCTCTAATATCCATTCGCCGTTTCAGCCGAAATCCACTATTCGACCATTTTGTTTTCGATCGGTTTTGTTAGAACCCATCAGCGAAGTTACACCATACAGCTCCGAAGGTTGCCGATTTTGGGATTCTTTCCTGTTTGGTTTACCATGCTCCGATCATCTCGTGGTTTATGTAATGTTTGCATTTTTTCCGAACCAGTTATTCTGCTTGCCTGTGGATCATTTAACCCGATCACGACAATGCACTTGAGGATGATGGGTAAGATCGAATAACTAACTTCATGAGAATCAACTGTTATTCACTATACTAAAGTTGAAATTGAAATGACTGCTCACTTGAATGTCCGTGGACTATATGCTTCCGTTTTCTCATGTTTGTTAAAAAGTCTGGAAAGTTGCGGTTCCGTTGTTTGTTACTTACTGCTGTGATATGTAACAACGGCTTTAAAATCGTCCATTTCATAGGTTTTCATTCTTTCGTATGTGTTTTGCACCTTTCTTTCGGACAACGTCTGATGATATATCAATACCGTTTTGATGAGATTGCCATAAAGGAGATAGTTCTTTTTTGGAAATCATTTCTCTAGCTATTTTGCAGCTGATATCGAATAAGTCATTCTTTTTGTGTTTCATCTTGCACCACGACTTCTTAAAGCAGCATATTTGAGCCTTTATTTTCCGTTAGATCCCTTGATTGATCAATCTTCACCTTAGGCTTCATTTTTCTCACGACTTCTCAGCTGCTACCGATCCCACTACTCCCTCAGACAAAAAAGATTAACAGCGTAGTCAGTTTGAATTCACACTTGACGGGAGGCCACGTGTTGTTTCTCGTACATTAACACCGAATTGGTCCACCACTGCTCAAGTGTACTGCGTTGACTGTTTTCTGCGTACTTTTGATCAGCTTTGCAACGTATTCCTAGTGACTTGCTATTTGGCATTCTCTCTCTGCGTGTATGACATTTAAGCATCACTGTTAATCACTAGTATTTTGTTGTCCTATCTTATATCAAGTCATCGAAAGCTCAAAGGTCTTGGATGCGATATCGTCCACATTTCTGTAATCCTCGGACACACTCTTTCAAAGCGACTCCTAGTATGTTCTGTGTGATCAAGGTCACTTATTGCGACAAGCATGGATAGACAGTTAGTATTCCGTCAACATGTCGAGTTCACTGAAGGCGTGTTGTTTTGCGTGTACCTTGAAATCCTCAGACACGTCTTCTAATGTATTCATGATAAAAATAACCCACAGGAAGGAGGGGTCGGATATCTTGAATAAACGCTAGAGATGGTAGACACCCGAGACGGTTGTCCACGAACACCCACCCCATTTTCAGGGTGAACATACCATGGTCTTAGCAGGTTGACTTGTTTTTTTTTCTGGGATTCTGTTTCGGAGTACGTTGTGAGGAGTAAACTCGGAAGCAGCCCTTAGTTCCAAAAAGACCATGACCCCTAATTGCCTATTAATGTGCCGATGCCCCAGTTCCCGTTGTGGGCTAAAACCATAGTCAGTGTATCATGGACATAATCGGAATCCTGGCTGTTCTTCACCTATATGGTCCCCCTCGCTTTGGTGAACGGAGGCATTGTAAAGCCAGTGTGTAACTTGGGCGTGATAAAGAACAGGCTGATACCTCTGTGGTCTTCACATAAACTTCGGTTACTATTCTTCAGAACGAAAACGACTGTCATTGAGCACCAGTGACAAGATACTTTCTAAGTTTTTCAAACCGTCTCAATAAGTCTTCAACAGCAGTCGTGTAATCTCTTCCCATCATTTTTACAGAGATGGGGATGATGAGATTTGGATTTAGAGCTTTGTTATGCTTCAACGACCTAGGCCCCAAGACTACGTGTGCTTTCGTCTAGGGGTCTTGTAGAATATGGTGCCCGCCCATTGGGGTTCCGTCGTCTATATCCGGTTGAGGTCGATTGAACTTTCTCCATATATTCTATCTGTTCCAAGTAGGCGCTACTGTTTAGTGATCAGTGAACCATCCGTTTCAAACGTGGCCGCATTTACAGTTAGATTGTCATATTCAGACAACAGAGCTCGTTCCATCTCATTTTGTCGTCCGACTAAGTTGTGTTTGGGGTCCGCGTAAGTTTTTTTGTCGGTTTGTGTGCAAGTTGCTTATTCAAGGCGGAATGGTGCTACGCTTGTTTACGTGCTTCATCGATATGCCGCAAGTCCATTTTGTCGCAACCGTACTATTCGGTCAGAACATACTTCACAGTAAGCTATCACACCTGTCATGATTTGTTACCAGTTTATTAGATTTTTTCGGTTGGCTTGCTGTGGACAATTTGTTCGTGAACAGCAGCTGATAAGCGTTTCCACTCCATCTTTCTCTTGAATGTCAGTCACCTGTTGTACAGCTGCGAGCATGTGACCAAATAAAAGAAAACACGCGGATGCGACAATACGATTTGAGTGTAGATGGCTGACCCAAGCTGTATGAAAATCTTTAGGAGTTAAACCGCATGTAATTGACTGTTGTGATGGATTCGCGCCCCCTACTTTCAAACTGCAAACTGGTGCTTCAAGACTGACATTCTTGTTCCTGCGATGTGTATTGCAGGCAATCCGTTTGAGACTGGACACTTCCACATATTTGAATATCACTATCTCGTCAAATTCCAATTTTGCTTATGAGGCATCAATAAGAACAGCAAAGACACGAGTTGTCTTCGACAATCTGCGTCATCTATGGTGCCGAAAGGACTTCTGGTTGTCGTTAGAAGAGGAGTATGTAATGTTCATGTGCATTCTGTCTTGCCCTGTGGTTCTGAAACGTGACCTATTCGCAACAAATGTATCAAGTCAACAGTCTTGCTGTGTTTGACCACCGTCGTTTCCGCCAGCTGGTCCGCACCTAGAGGGCTGATCGCCTGAGCAATGTGGCCGTTTGCTGGCGTATATTTTGGAATGCTCGAGATACGCGATTAATTAGCCAGTTAGTCACGCTTCACACCCCGCGATAGTTGGCTCACGTACTCCGCATGTTAACTGAGTGTTTACAACACAGAACATTACATATTGAAACCATTGGCATTTGGGTAAGGCCGTGTAGTGGTCAAGCAACAACGTGGTCACGAAATGTAAAAACCCTATTCCGTTGAGTGAATGGAATAGAAGTAGTCTGCTCGGCTAGGGTCCATGTGATCATGCAAATCGCTAGCTGGAGACTTTATCCGAAGTGGCAGTGTGCCGCGGTCGGTGACGTACGTACATTCATACAGTTTCCAGTTCTTCTGCCTAAATTTCTTTTATCCTTTTTTATCCATTCTGGTAAGGTTTCCTCCTAGGTTATTCCACTTCATTGTTGAGGTGAATGGCGAGGCCGCCGTACTTTCTAGTCACACTCAAAGCCATTTTAATTGTATGAAGGATTAGCTGAAACCTACAGGCGGTCCCCATGTTACTGCTTTTTTGTGTTCAAATGTGACGCTTGACTATAGAAACCGTGGAGTGCGCACGTCTACAAAATTCCGAATATATGTGGTTGGGGAGGTTCTCTGCCTGTAACCAATGTTTTAATAGTCTGACTCATTTGACGATGAGCGGCTTATTTAGTCTGTGGTGAATAAAACATCGTTGTCTAATTCTGGTTACTACTGCGCACAGTGGATTAGTTCAAGGTCATTTGAGGTCTAATCCGTACGATTTGGGTGTTGCCAGTTACCCTTAGTTTGTTCGACAGTGTATACTCGCCGATTCAAGAACTTTTTGATGTGCAACCACTTTCTTCAGTCCTGTTTTTTAGTGGAATTGCGAATGGCGGCTGGTAGAAGATGGGAATGTTGGTTGATCCACGAACTACTTTATCGTTTACAGCTGTTCAGCCTTCCACTATGAGTGCTAAATTATTCACAACATTTTCAAACAATACTTTTCAACACTGATGGTGTTATCAAATCTTACAAAGCCTGTGATCATGTCATCGCTTACCAATCTTTCAAGTTCTTCCCACCGTCAGGGTTAGCAGCAAACAGCGCATAGTGCATTAGCGAGGTCTTTGCCGGCGTACAAGACATGTGACCCGAATAGACGAGGGATGTAATTTATACCGTGCGGTTGAGTGTACGCATGCATTGTACGCACACTTTTTTGTTTGATACTTGGATGTCTTTGCCACACTACAAATGGAGTTTGGTTAATATATCATGTGCTTTCGCTATATTTATATGCACTTCGTCAGCAACATTGCAAACAGACAACACTACCAAGGTTGATGAGATGGTCAACTGTTTAAATGGCCACTCTGTTTTGACACCGATAGTGTCAGGACCAGTCCATTCTTATAACAGGACTTACAGTTTGAAGGCGATAAGTGTAAACCCAATTGACCGTTCTTATCGTTTAGCCGACTCAGCATGGTTTGTGTGTTATCACTCTACTGTGTGTATAACTTTCACTAGCTCACTAGATTGGGCGCAGTTTCATCCGTTATGCATACCGGCCGATAAGAGCTAAAAATAATGAAGGATATGGGGAAATGAGCGCAGCGTTTTAAGCTTATGAGCTCTTCAGTTTTTGTTCCTGAGCTGTTCTGACTGTGCCTTGTTGTCTATCCCTATCCATCTATTTTGCCCAGAGGATGTATGATTTAATGTGAAAAGCTTCTCTTTATCCTACAAACCTGAGACATCGTCATGAACGCCAAGGGAGGACCCAGACTGTGTGCAGATCGTATACTTTGTCGTTGGATGTGGATGCTTGATGTTCGTCAAAGGTCACTCGAACAGTGTTACCCAGACGTCATTGGCGACAACGAACTGCTTCACTCATTGTAAGCTCTAGGGGCGAGTCAGTTAAGCAATCTTTAGTGAGGGCAGTGTACATATAAGGTCGGTTTTGGTTGAAAACGGATTTCTACCATGGTGTTTTGTGTTTTTCACGTAAGAGTGCTCAGTTTGTCCGTCCAGTATGCTGAAACGATATCAAGACTCATCAGTTGGTCTGGCCTTTGACGCCTAACATGTCGATTCCGATGGAACCGAATAGTTCATCCGACTCAACACACTTCCCTCGGTTTCGTGGCACTGACGGACAAGACAAAAAAACATTTGGTGATCGATTGAGATACGAACCGTTGAGCCACGGTTCCGTCTCAACAGCCTGGATGGACGAATTAAGCATTTCTACTGCACGAGATGATGGTTTGTTCCACGAGCATGGGACAAGGAATTCCTCGACCGAACCTCATTTCTGACTAAAACCGGTTAGACTCGCTGAACTGATTTGTTTTATTTGTTCATTTACTTATAATGGTCAAGCTTGACTCCGGATACTGTGGCTCGAGTCGCCGCTGTTCATAACAGTGACGTAGAGGAATCTGGAAAAAAATTACCGAAAGGGATAATGATGGACAAATTAAGGGTAAGCAAAGAAAATAAGTGTTATGAATGCAGATCCACCACTGACTGCGGCACGTCCTCATCTCGAATAGTATTTCTAACCGGCGTGTTATGTGATCACGATGACCCCAACAGGACAGGCAACATTTGTCCATTTTACTTGACGGAATATTCAGGACTTCTATATTTCGTGACCGCGTTGTTGTTTGACCATCTCATAGCGTTACCCAGTTGTTGATGTTCACTGTTCGCTTACATTGAATACAGCAATTCGTTACGCGAGGCGATGTGAAAACCAGTGACTGAGTTAACGCAAGTATTCATCAACGATCACTTGAACGGTATTTGCAACAGTGTTGTGTTCACCCGGAGTGAGTGCACGTCCGTAAGATGTTGCTGAGCGAACGAAACCGAGCGGGCTCGTTTCCTGGCACAGATTTAGACTGAAATGGCACAACGGCACCAACAGAGGCAGCACGACCGCCTGCGCCATCGACATTCGAACGTATGTGCCTTCACATACCCCTTGCACAAAGTACATACTGAAATCAAGCTACCGAGAGTGGGACCTTATTTATTTTTTTTTTGGTGTTCCAGTTTGTCACATTTTCGGGGTTGTGTGCCATCTAAATGATATGCTCAATTTTGGACAACTCTGAGCCCTCTTAAAACGAAGGTTTCATAAAATATGATTGCTGTGCTACTGTATGCTATCTGTTCTACTTGCTGCAAGTTTAAAAATTGTCCGTGTTAGCAATAGTTCGGGTCCAGGCGGTAGATGTGTTGGTAGGTAACAAAAGAGTTAGGTTAATTATTATCATATTTTCACGTGGTGTCCTTCTTGCGGATGAACACAGCGATGACTCTGAAACACCAATTTTGCTAGGGTGCCAGCTGAGAGAAAAGACATGGATAAAGGTTCATCCGACATGCGACAATGTGTGTTATTTAGATGGCGAGTGTGGAGTGAGAATACCTAATCCAACCCTACCGGTACGCTTAGTTGTCTGTCGGATTTGAGCAAGGAATATCCTATCACCTGTGCATCATTTCGTGGACGTTGAGGAATATCCAGATATAGTTTTGGAACCACCTACAACCTTTGACGTTTTTGCATTTTTAGACATGTTCTCTGCTTCAAATCAGGTGCTACAGGAGAAAATTTGAACAATAAACCTTCAATAAGTATAAGAGATATTTTGAAATATTAAGACATTCGCTGAAAGATAGATATGTTTCAAGGGACCGGAAATACGTGATGGTAGGACTGTTGAGACCATTTTTAATGGGATTACTTAGTCGAATCGGGCTGACAAAACCCGGGATGTTTGAGGAAAAAGGAATGTTCGAAGGTTAGAATGTCTAGCAAATGAGTGTGGAAGTAAGAGTCACTACTATCCTTTTGTTTTGTCATCTTAAAAAACGGTGCAGAGAAGCCCTAAATAGGAAGCAAAATAGAGATAATAACGGAGTCCTCATCGCTAAAATATTTGTGTCTAAAATTGAACATTCAATGTTAGGGCACGCATACCTTGTCGTGAGACAACAAAGCTACGGTTGAAAGTAAGGCGTCATCGAGGAGGCACTTTTCTTACGGCTTTTACTAACCCTTCATTAATTGTGTCTGCTGCACAAACAGCCCAGTCAAATACCAGCAGCGTTCACGTAACTGCGCCCGATTAATAGATATTTTATCCAACAGCTGCATCTACCGACTCTGTAAGCCGTACATACACTTCTGAGATCGTTTGTCTTGCTAACTGAAACGTCTTTTTAAATAGATACGTGATGTTGCCAATCTCAGCGACGTTTTTTGTTTTATTTGGAAGTGGTTCACACTGATTATTTGTTTAACTTTTTTGACAGAACTCGCTAGGGATAGTGTGGAACGCACTTGGAGTGTACCGCAAATCGCATCGAATTCATCAATGCGTGACATGACCGTCTCATCTGGCCTTCCTTCTACTACCTGTCCGAATCCTTCCAATCTGTCCGAACACCACGGCCTATACTGTCCGGTGTATGCACTACCTCGACGGCAATTTGTGATCGGCGGCATACTGAGCCCAGTTTCTGATGGTTACGCGAAATCTGATCTGGTTCCGTCCACCGTGAGAGTGGAGCTGGCTCGTTTGGCATGTCAGTTTCATTCTGACTGGTTAGTTGTAGACAATTGGGAAGCATCGCAACCCATGTGGACACGAACTCGAATTGTGGTTGATCGTCTTCAGTCCATAATTGACAAGGTCTGTCGTAAACTAAACGGAATGGAAAATGACGTTCGGGATTCCATTCAGGTTCCACCGAAATCTCCCTCAAGGCCAATTTCAATGGATCATGGTTTGTTTATTCGTCCTTTTGTTTGCATTTTTTACAACATATCTGTAATCCGCATCTTCATTGTCCCGAATAACCGTATTCAAGGATTTCTGTCGTTATCTCTTTTTTTGTGCGGATATTTTGCAAAGCTCTATTTGCACCTTGATCCAAAAAGTCTGTTCGTATCCTTCTTACAGCCAATCGAAACCATTTTCAGACGACTGTAATGATCAGCTCATTCATAAATGGGGTGCATTTTCTTTGTGTGCTTTCAAGTAATATTGTAGTCTCCCAGGGTCACTGTTTTCGTTAATATCCTTTTCAACTAACTATTTTATACTTTAATTTCGGGAATTCCACATTTTTGGTGAACGGCAGACTGATTACAGATGTATACCGAACTCTAGTTGGGCCATCTTTAATAGAAGTCGTGTGCACTTTCCAAACTTAGAATTAAGGCACTGGATTGTATAATCTGTGAAGCTACCGAAAATAGTTGTGTGAACATGATTGTTTAAATATATAAACTCTGTATATGCGGTTGACTGCTGAAGGTTTTACATTCTTGTTCTATCGTCGCGCACGCAAGAGACATTACAGGATCTTGACCACCCCCTGACTCTACTGCAACAGGTCACCAAACTTATGGTTCGCGGCATCCGAAA
Source organism: Paragonimus heterotremus (assembly GCA_013368495.1). Classification (NCBI taxonomy): domain Eukaryota; kingdom Metazoa; phylum Platyhelminthes; class Trematoda; order Plagiorchiida; family Troglotrematidae; genus Paragonimus; species Paragonimus heterotremus. The sequence continues at coordinate 42,117 of LUCH01003670.1, read as the reverse complement.
CGGATTAGCCTGTCACAGTGACCGAAGCCAAAGGACGCTTGCGCTTTAAACCATCACCCCAAGTGGCTTGCGCTGCACCACTTGTGGTTCCACTCACCAAACTTATACTTCATTGTTCACGGTCGGTTTTTTCTACGCGATGGTGGCTTGTTCTAACTTACCGCCTGTTCACTTCCTTTCAGTTTTTCTTTGCGCTTGTGAGCCATCCAACTCAAGTTATATTCTGATACGAGTAAGAAACGATCTTTCTTTTTCCTGTACAAGTCTGTTAACCTGCATGAATTGATCCACTCGAAAGCAATGTGCTCAACAGGGAGAAGTGAAATGCGGCGAACAAAAAGGATCGTTCTCAACAGGTTTTTCATGCTGAACTGATTCGCGACCTCGGATGATCATCTTTCTTGGTGGTACACCTAGAACATGTGTATCATTCAATCTTGAACACTTTTTTTACTCGCTAACCTAAAAGGGAAGCTTTTTCTCTAAGCGAGCATGTTTACCAATCTTGGTTGTTAATATATACATGAAGGTTTTGTAAATTTATCCGTTAGCCTGTCGTATTCGACAGTGGTGCTCGTACAGTTAGCAGTCGGATTGATGACCATTCAGAAAGCAGGTACTGTAACATGCGGCATAGAGGTACATGGGCTAAACAAACATTGGATTTCAAAGAAATCTCTGGAGTTGTTAGAAGCCAGACGGAACATTCCTCCTGATAGTTCACTGAACAAGTCTAGAAGAGATATCCGTAGGAGACTGAGACGTAGTCTAAAGGCTGATCGTAAGGCTTGGTTAGTGGAAAAAGTTAAGGAAGTGGAAATCGCTTTTGTCTCAGGGAACACCGGCAAACTCTTTAAGATGATCCGTGCCACTGGTCCCAGGTGACCGTCTGTCAGTGAAGCTATCAGCGAGGCAGATGGTACACTAATCTGTAATAAGTCCAGAAGGTTGGAGCGTTTGACGGAACACTTTGAGGGTCAATTTACCTGACGTCCTGCTTCTACCGTGTTGCTGCCACAAACTTGTAACGTCGGTAGATTTAGAACCACCCACTAAGATTGAGATTCGCGATTGCATCTCGGCTCTCAATCGTAATAGGGCTGCTGATCCAGATGGTCTGTCAGCACTTTTCAAAGAAGATGGAGAGACGTTAGTAGAGGCCTTGACTCAGCTGTTTCAACGTGTGTGGACGACGGAGACAATCTCTCCATGCTTGGGTCACTCGATAATAGTTCCCATATTCAAGAAAGAAGTCCGGTGCTCTTGTGAAAACCATAGTGCGGTTAGTTTGACTTCAGTCATTTCTAGGGTTCTGGCCTCCATTATACTTCGTCGACTCACTGCAGTTCGGGAGTTAAACGTTAGAGAAGAACATGCAGAGTTTCGTCCTGGCCGGGTATGTATAGATCACGTTTTCGCCCTTCGTCAAATTTTGGAGCAGTGTCATGTATACCGCCGGCCAACAATCGCCGTATTTCTCGACCATAAAAGTGCATTCGATTCAGTGGATTGATCTAATATTTTAGAGTCGACCAAGTATGGGAACATACTATCGGCGCTTTATTCCCATACTTCAGCTCAGGCTAGGGTTTGCGGTGAACGGCTTCAGCACCAAGAGTGGGGTACGTCATAGCTGTCCTCTTTCACCATTTTTGTTCAATTTCGTCATAGACGAAATAATGGAGGACTGTCTGCGGCACTCACAAGATGCCGGCGTGGACCTCCTACCTGGTGGAAGACTGACTGATCTTGATTATACTGACGACAAGTTGTTGATGTTTGACAACTTTCAAGCGGCACAGACAACGTAATTTCGCGTTCTGCTAAGTGCTTCGGAGTGTGCTTTGCGGCCTCGAAGTGCAAAGTGCTTCTGCAAGATTGCTGTGGTTACGTAGACTTAGTGTTGGATAGTGAACTTTTGTAGGTTGTTGACCGGTTTGTATACCTAGGAAGCTGTATCAGCGGGGACGGCGGAGGTGTAGGGAATGAAATAGTGGCGCGTGTTTCCAAGGCTAGGGCGGTATTCGCCAATCTGAGGCACTTATGGCGACAGAGAGGTATCTCTTTGAAGTTTAAGGGTCGCGTATATCAGACAACAGTGAGGGCTGTATTACTTTACGGCCGTGAAACCTTACCCCTCAGGGTAGAAGACGTCAACTGCTTTCAGGTATTAGACCACTGATGTCTGCGTTCAGCCTCTCGTATCAGGTGGTACCAACGAGTAAGCAACGAAGAGGTTATGAAGCGAGTGTTTGGCGTTAATTGTCAAACGAGTTCTTCTGTTCAGTCACTACATTTGAACAGACTTAGATGGTTAGGCCATGTACTAAGGATGCCAGCTAGTCGTTTGCCACACCGAGCACTGTTTGCCGACGCTGCGGCGGATTGGCGTAAGGTGCGAGATGGACAGATGATGACCTGGCATAGACAAATGAAATCGTTCACGAAGGGGCTGGTCACTGTTGGTCAGGTTCTTCTCCCGGGCTAGAGCTCTCGCGACTCACAGAGTCGATGGCTTGAAACGTTAGGTGAGATGGCGGCTAACCGAGCTCAGTGGCGTGAATGTTGTCGTTGTTTGACCGAGTTGTTTGTGAAGTGAGTGCACTTAATGACGCGGGGCAGTGAAAGCCGTGAGGAACCTGTCTTTCTAATGACGCCTTATTTTCACTTGCAGCTCAATTGTTTGTTTGCAAGATGTAGATGCCTTGATGTTGTATGTTTGAAGATAGACGTAGTTACTCTTAGGAGTTAGGTCCATCCCCCCTCGTTTTTTAATCTCCCCTCGTGTAGGTTTTTTTCTTGGTGGTTGTGTGGCAGTTAAGCATCAATGTAAACCGTTGATATATTGTTGTATACAATGATGAGCCGGATTGGAGTTTTTTCGCCATCTGTTTTCTCATTCTTTAATACCTTGTCGTGAGGCTACTAACTCTGTTTTGACATACGCGCGGAGTCTAACCTAATTACTATTAGCGCCTTTCTTTTCATCTTGACTTTTAGTTGACGCTAATTATTCTGAAGTTCCTTGTTTAGCCACCGAATCTTGGCTGATGGATTGCTTGCTTCAGGCTGCTCATCCGTCTTCCGAGTTTGGGCATTCTGTTGAATGTCAGTGTTACTACGGTGGTGAGAAATCGCAAACAGTTATCTGTAACACGCAAAATCTGTGCTCCTCATCCGCATCCTACACTTCGTTTGAATCACCGTCCTGCAAATCCGTCAAGATGTGCTACCCAAGACCTCGAGTCAAGTTGGTTTGTGGTGCTGATGTGCTTCAGTCGTTTGGAATTCCTAATTTGTGGTCTGAAGAAGATGTACGTTTTTCTGTTCTGATTTAAAACCACCACGTCGAAATGTGTAATGCATCAAACTGGCGACCTTGTGCTTATTAACCCTCGTTGCTTCCAATTAATCTCACTATATGAGACAGTGCAATAGTTTTCAAATGTTTCTGTTACTGTACTTCGTACAGTCATCACTTTTCATGTCTAAGTAACACAACTAGGTATCATACTACTGAGCTGTTGTTTGCCATCGGTCTACCTTTAGTTAATCAGCAAAAGGTTTTATAAATAACCACAAAAAATTCACATGGGTTTTGTTTATATTCTTCAATCACGCGCGTGCACACGGTGTGGGTCGGTATATTTTATGAACACAGAAAATCACTGATTCATTTCAGAAGTCAAGTTGTGTTAGCAGTTATTTATTTAGAAGTCTGCAAGCACTTACCAATGCCGATAAAGAAGGAGGACCACTTTTTCTTGTGTTTAGAATTTCACTTCTGGCCTCTAATGCAACGGATAATTTTTCGAAGTCGAATACCATGCTTCCGCTGGACGTCTCGTCAAGAATTACGCAATGGAACTTACTTGACCATACCCGATCGTAAAATTCACTTTTCTCAATCATGGATGTACCAGATTCTTTCAAAGTGGATGAAGATTCGGCTCGTAGACATCTCAGTGGAAGCGTGGTGTTTAGTTAGGAAGACGTCTTGGTGGCTCGGGTACCTAAATATGGTACTGATGAGGCTTCCAAATTGTTACGATTTACTTGATAAGACGATGTTTGACAAGCGACCATTGATCGTTTCGGGGTGCATTTCGGGGCAGACTGGACTGCAATATGAGGGGCTGGTCGATCATCAACCTTAACAGGGCAGACTTGCGACAGAAGTTACTAACAGTGGGGTATTTGTCGTTTACAGTTGCTTGTAAGATTTGTGATCAGAGAGACGGTGATGACAACAGAGCAGTTCGTTTTGTTACTCCGGAACCCTTTCCTGCAAGTATCAAGTTTGTCAGTGAGGTCGAATTATTCGCTACAAAATGCCATTGACTCGACTTTCCGCCGCAAAGTCTGTTAACCGTTGGTTATTTTGTGATTAGTTTCATATCCACACAGCATGCAGACTGCGAAACGTTTTTACTGCACGCAGTTGCTAGGAATAGCGGTGGATCTGGTAGCCCGGCTTGTTACTTTTAGTGTTCTATTATTTATGAAGCCCAGCATTTAGACTACAAACGTTCATTAATGCCGGACCAGTAGGTATGGCTGAGATCCAACGACTTCATTCGGCAGGCGTTCGGGTGCTTGCCATGAAACTGACGAATTGCCTTGGCTTAATGTTTTGGTGGAATGATGGTTCAAACGAGTGTGTATATGTTAATAACGGAAAGCACGGACCGTCACTGGAAGAACTGTGCCAGACTGCCTGGTAATCCCTTATCCTGCCAGCGATCCTAATTATGTGAGATCATTGACTGTAATCTTTGGTGGATTGCCTCGATGTTGATCGGAAGTATCTGAGTGGCCTTCAATGACACATCATTGACCTCTTCTTCAAAGGGTATTACTACTATTATAATCACGACTTCTTCAGGATCTGGTGACCGGAAGTATCTGAGTGGCCTTCAATGACACATCATTGGCCTCTTCTTCAAATGGTATTACTACTATTATAATCATGACTTCTTCAGGATCTGGTGTTTGCAAGTCAATCAAGCGAGTTACGACGTCCGTTTGCCCAGTTCTTATCGTAAACGTATACTTGAGATGGATAGCTTAGCGCCGTAACTCTTCATTGAAGACTATTGTCTACATAGACGAAAATACCCTTCTCCAAACCGAAAACAATGAACAGCGGTCTGTCGGGGATCAGAAGGATGGAGTAGCGACTGAAGTGCATCCCACAGAAACGCTTCACAACGAAAATGACATTAATCGCTTCTTCCGTAATATCATTGCAGTTCTCCGTTGACGATAGACAGCGCGCAGCTGCACTCGGAACATCGGTCAGCATCATGTCCATGATCTGTTGGAAGACTGCGTGAACAATGGAGCGCTTTCCGTCATCAATCTTTAGGAACAGGCCATCGAACAGGTGAAGAGGATACTGGTGTGCTTCGTGGGCCGCGCTGAAACCTGTCGAAAAGTGGACGCAAGTACCCATGGCTCCGCTCGCTTTCTGCACCACAACAATTGGTCCAGCTCGAACGACATAGTTAACTGGTTTAAGGACACCAGCTTCCTTTGGACGATTCAGTTCCTTGTTCACAAGAAGTCAGTCAGCGTAGTGTGTCGGGAGACCGGCTTAGCATCTGAAAGGAGTCACAAGACAGCATTATTTTTAAGAGACTGTATCTTAGGCCATCCTGGAAAACCGTACCATTTCCCACTAAATCAGTCAATGTTACCGGAGAGAGTGATCATGTGACGCCGCACTGTGGGACCATCATCGGTTGGTTCACTTTTGTCCCAACGGTTGATAGGGTTTCCATCTCCGGTTGATCGATGAGATAGCAGCTACATGTGAATCGAGAGTCGCCGTTGGACAATCCGCCGGATATTCTTCGGGGCGCCACTCCGGACGTTGTAGATGTTATGTGTGGCTGACTTCACGACGGATCGTTCCACCCCATTCCATGTCCATATGGAAATGAGAGCTATGTCTGAGGTTATGTCCAGTTGCAGCCGAACCAGAATGTTTCTGCGGACTGGCGTAATTTACTTCCGCCTGGTAGTATACTCGAGCAAGAATATAGCGAAGATAAAGTTTGTTCAGCGGACTGGCTCCTGTAATCGTCGCATACGGGGTTTCGATCGAGGTCATTAGCGCGGCAGTATTCCCCGTCGTTTGGGTTTACGGGGTAGACACAAACTCACGTGATACCAATGTCCACACTGTGAACATGTTGTAGGCTTCCCAGATCGTTCAAGGTCAATTCATTGTTGTTCACCAGGATGTGGATGACTAATCCGTGCCGATCGAGTGACAAAAGTAGTCAGTACCTTTGACGGTTTTCTGATCATTCCGGTATCTTGTTTGAGGTCGGCGAACCCTTAACATTTAGCATTAACTCTCTGGAATCTCATCTCGAGATCCTGTTTTGTCTTGTTGCAGTTACACGTACTATCATCTGGTCACAGACGTAACTCAACTTCTTCAATTGATCACCGGTCGTGGAGGAATCATGTACACCCTCGATCGACTTTTCCGACATAAGTAACAAGACTTTGACTCGGGCAGTTGAAAGCACTGGCACCATGTGATGGTCGGAAATGACTGTTTTCCGATAGGCTGTTTGAAACACTTGGTTGCTTTGCTGGAATCGGTATCGTGGGGGTTCCTTTGTTGAGATAAGTTTGGATTAGCACTCGAACTACAAGGGACTCAGTTTGTCCTATGGTAGTTGAACACCGTCAGCTGCTGCCAGCTCTACCCCGAACACGTCTGTGTAATTGCAATATCAACTTTCGAAGTGGACTTCAGAGGAACGATCAAAGTTGAACTCTGACATCCACTCTCTGATGAATTCGAACAATGGGTGCGTCTGCTCAATTGTGTGAGAAGCTGCATAGTCAACCATTGTGTTAACATCTTGATCACCTTCGGTTCCACATTCGCCAATAGAGTCTATTGCTGTTGCGAAATGGCCGAGAGTGTTACTGTGGTTGTCGTCACTGGATTCTTACTTCGACTGGCAATCCCACTGATCACAAACGCAACCAGCTGCTACGAATAACGCTAGTTGTGACATTTCCACCTGGCTCCGAGTAAGCAACATACACCTTGTTGGTTTATACGAGAAATTTTTGCGTATGTCTAGAAATAACTGACCCTGAAGTCGCGTGAACACAGGAAGTTATATTTTGGTCCATTGCTGATCCATATCGCTGTAATGGTTTGGGATATTAGAATCTTAACTCGGGGTCATGTTTTTCCGGTTAGGCTTGCCCTACCTAGATTATTGCATCTTGAGTCAGGAGAACCACTGTAGGGTGCAAACAGCAAACCTGTAACCTGGGCACAGGCTGCTTTTCCAGTAGACGAGTGGTTTTATTGCCTCTTCGGCACGATAGGTTTTAAGTTATTTTCTCCCGGCTTCTGTTTTTCATTTGAGATTACTTTCTATTTATTTGTCTTGGTGATATCAATAATGGTGTTGTATATGAAATGTTTTCGGTACGTTCGATTTCCCGTTGCCCTCGGTGACGAACGGGTCAGCATGGTTTCGTCGAACACTGCTTAACTGGCCTGCCCAATTTATTTCACGGGACCATACTTTTGTGGTATGAATGAAAAACTTATATTTGCTTCATATCAATGAATGGTTGTCCGAAAGCTTAACTTAGTTCAAGTTTTTCTAGCTCTATAAACATTTGGTTTCAACCTAAGCTACCTTTCAGTGTGCTGGCTGGTGAGCTAATCACTGAAATCTCATCCAAATCATCCTGTACAGCACGTTGCAACACACAGTATTGTAACAAAAAGGCCGTACTGTGTTACTACACTTTAAAGTATTCTTTTCTAAAGAACTGTCTAGATATATACATAGCCCATTTAGTTGCGAACCAGCTGATTGCAGCAGCATCATGGTCGACATTATATTTGACGATTAGGTCGTTTTTTCTACGCCCACTGCTAATACAATGAGTTGGTTGGGCTTTAACACCATTAATATCTCCGCATATTGTCTATCTATCTGGAATCGCGCTCAGTCAGTGTACTTATTCTGATGTATTCTATTTTAAGTTGAACATCACTCACAATTGATCGCAGCTGTCACATTCCCACAGGTACCGCAGTCGACCCGTTTCGAACTGCACCAGCACTAGACTCCACTTTTGCTCTCATTAAGGCATTTCGTCAGTAGTGCATGTCGTTGCCACTGCCGGGACTAGAACTCCGGCCACACTTCCATGAGGTAACCGTGTTAACCACTGCGCCCTTGACCTCACATTAGGCAAGACGGAATTATCATATGTGACTGCTCAACCACTTTCACTTATGAGTAATGATCAGGTTGCCCGGTCGTCTCGATATGAGACACAGTTACTGTCTGCTAACTCCAATCGATAGCCCCACGAGTAGAACTTCCTAGACAGGTCGAAGTCTCCGATCTCAGTAAACCTACCAGGTGATACTTTAGATTACTGATGAGTAGTCGGGGATTTGGTTAATTTCAAATAAACATCGCCCTACTGGAAAGTCTATGGGGATGCGACAGCTGCGATCAATTGTGGGTAATGTTCAACTTGAAATTGCCCAAATCCCCGACTGTTCATCAGTAATGTATTTTATTTCACTTGTACGAGCGGCCGCTTAGTGGTTGTAGTCTGAATATTAGGGTTTCATCTTTTCATCAGAGCAGAATGAAGACACACTGCGTTGCTAACATTTCGTCTACTTTCAACACTCGCTGACGTATAACATACCAACTATATACATCACACATGTAAGAACAAAAACGGACTGGACGCATACAAGCATACCAAGTTTCATGCAATTAAATCTATGGCATCCGGATAGGTTGTCTCAACCGCCTTTGTGCACATGACGTGAGCTGATAAGTTCGGATAAGCATCGCTTCGCAAAACGTCAGTAACTTCGGGTTTCGATTGCACAACAGTATCTTGAATGAGTTTACTGGGTCAACTGGATGACCTGTTGTCATGACGTGTATAACAGTTTATGACGTTGGGTTTTGGACAGTCAGTTCTCCAATTTGAGGCTGGTGCATCATCAGTTGTTTCAACCATCTCGGATTGTGTTCGGCCATTTACTGCGATAGTTGTGCATCTATTCTCCTTATGTAAACGTCACTATAACTGCAAGTGGACTGGTACACAACATAGGTGGTAAGAGATTTTGACGAGTTACTTTCGTGATTGCGTAGAACTGACCCTCTGGTGATTTGAACTAAGTCTAACTGCGCAGCCGTTCACCTTAGTAGTTGTTTTTTTTTTGCTTGATACACCGCAAGCTGCGCCCTATCTATACAGTGTTCGATGCTTGTAGTGACCGCTTCTTGCGTGTGGTTAACATGTTTTCATATTATTGTCCTTCCTTTATTCAGATGGAGGTATTGGTACGTGATTATGGCTTCGTTTGCATCAGTAGACCTGGAACGGAGGTGGCTAAGTTTATTTTCAACTCCGGGCTCCTGAGCAAATATGAGGTTAGTTTTACTCATAGATCTTGTATATGAAGTTGATTAACCAGATGAATCCGAATGCAAGGGATGACATGTTCAAGAAATTACTTGGTTTGCTGGTTTCTCACCTCCCTCTGGTTGTTCAGACGAAAGATTACCTTACATATACAGGATCGTGTATACCGCTTACCAGAGTGGAATATCATCAACTGATGAGGATCCCTTGGAAACTGTTCAAAGACAACGAGTGAGCAGTGCAATAACTGAAAATGAGTGCGTGTCAGTTAGTGAGCGGTTCATCGCAGGCGTACTCAGTCGGTTGTCATTGAGCTAAATAACAGTTTGCATGAAAGAGAGGCATATTGTTTCACCAATCCAGTGGGTTTGTAAAGATTACCAAATCGCCCCATTTCATGGCAGCGAATTTTTGTCACTGGCTTTTTTTATCCGAAGCTATGATGTGTTTCTAAAATGTACGTCGCAGTGTGACTTGTCGTACATATTTTTTCCTGTCACAAATGCTCACAAAATTCTAGTGCAGTGACCGTTTTCTCTGCGTTGAGTAGATATGATTTAGAACGCCAACATTACGATAATGAGAATAAAGACATACAGGCGAACATATGTTCTCGATAATTCATCTTCAGACCGGTACAATTCTATAAGGAGTTAGTAGAGTTAGACAGAGATATCGTTCAGACTTATTACGGAGAAACTAGGTCACTGGTCAGTTCATTGGCGATGGCTTGATTGGTCGGTTACGTCACGCCTGTCCATTGGTTTGACCGCTCAGGTTGGCCATCGGTCCGGTGGATTTCTGATCATGGTAGGTGCAGCGCCTGAACAAACCGTTTTTGGTGACATAATACCGGGTCAAGCAGCCTAGTTTCAATGGCCTCGGCAGTATAGTTTTCTAATTCTGGCCGCTTTTTATAGGTTGCCTGGCACGCGATATACCGGTGTTCGCTTTTTTTGGAACGTAATACCGGTACACGTCACCTTAGGCGCTGTACAACGTTTGCAACCATTTTTCCGTTGAATGTAAAACAGCTCTCGTTCGTATAACGTGCAGTCTACCTTAATGTCATTGTATTTACAAGCATTGTCCGTTTCATATACCTTTTGTCCCAGAGCAATATTCAAATGGTATCTGAATGGTGCGACAACAATCTGAGCTCGACTTTGGTTAGACGGAGTTTGCGATTGGGTCAGTCCATACGGTACTTAGTGCCTGACGCCGCGTTGGAAAAGATCTATGAACTGGGTCTTTACGGCGCACGAAGACCGCAACGTTTTATCTTGCAGTCAGACCAATCTTATGGTCGCGCTCCAACTGCCAGACCGCTTTCACCAACCAGAGTCAAAGGATCAGAATCTGACCGGCAACTCACGAATTCCGCCATCACAACTGAGAATATCGTGCCATCATTCTAATGGCTCGGACCTGACAGATTTGGTAAGTATTATGTTACATTTTTGAATAGTTAAATTGGTTGTAGGAGAAATGGATCTATTATAGTATAAGGGAAGAGTCATTACTTGAAGTGATCATTAGAACCTCTCATTTTGGCTCTGTATCGTAACCATCGTAAACTTTAATCTTATTTGAATTGCAAGCCGAAGTCAGACTCGATTGGGTGTTATGAATGCTTACCGCGAAACATTCCAAACGTGAATACTTACTAACAACCAAACCGTCCATCCAGTAATTTTCATCGTCTTACCAAATAAGACGACTGTATGAGCAACAGGATCGCTCACCCGTTCATTTTTGGGAACTCAGCATACGCGTTCAACTGGTTAATTAATACAAGTGCGTGGCTTGCAGTATTGAGTCACGTGCTCTGCATGCTAGATGAACGTTTACTGCACTAGGCATTATTTACTGAGACAACCTGCAGCTCGGTAAAAACTGTGGTAGCCAACCAGCAGTGCAGTCATGTGGCCCTTGACTTTGGCATTAAATGAAATGAGTAGATGCCAGGGATCTTCACTTTTCTCTTCCATGTTGCCTTTTCCCTGGGAAACGTCTCCAGCTAGTCAGAGTGGACAAATTACAGGGACAATCTCTAGGTAAATTTCTGTTTTTTTCACCTGCTCATCCTTTAATCCCGGATGCTCATCGGTTACTTAGTGGTTGGCCACTGTTTCTGGTGCCTGTCCTTCAAAGTTCTGATGTGATAATGTGTGAACTACTATGCACAACATACACTGCGATACAGCTTTCGTTCGGTTGAACACGTTTCTCATCGGAATAAAATGACTTTTTACCCGTCCTCTGATTCGCTGTACGAGCGACCAGTGGATTCAGACGCGTTATTCATTGGGACAAACGCCCACCCTCTTATTTATCTCAAGGTAGAAATCTCAAGTTCAGCCGTGTTTGGTTGATTCCGCGTATTTTTTTAGCGTATGCAACAGTGGGTGTTGCCTACCGGATTGAGAACCTCGTGTTCATTCAAATCAGTGGTTGAAAACTCCTTTGGAAGTATTAACCTGCAGCAGTTAGTGGCTTGTGTGAGTCAACTGCTTTTCTGGTCTTACTTAGCCTCATCCAACCGTTCTGTGATACATTTTCCTTAGATATTCCACGTTACTATTGAGAGGAATGCTGCAGGTTGCCTGCTGGTGGGAACCGTGACCGTTTCGCTTGAACGGAACGAGTAAATATCACTTGCCCAAAATGTCCTCTCACACTACGTGTACTGTTGCCCTTGATCAGAATGCCTCAATTTGCTGGTCGCCACATTTGTAACTTCAATTTCTTGTTTTTTTGAGGCTGATTTGCGTGTATGCTTGCCTAAAAATAAGACAGTCGTCTTTAAAACTTTCGACACAAATCAGTTTTTCTTGTGAAACAGGCTGTGAACCGTTTCTCTTTTTGAACACGTAACATTTTTCGGCCCAATTTTGCTTAACCTTTGTCCGTGATATATAATGTCCTAACGGTTTACTGCGGCTAGTGCGGTCAATTAAGCGTTTTCATTCCTGAATCGAGGGTGACACTTCAGGATGTGAAATATGCACCCTCTATTGTTACACTTTCTGAGTGCATCCACGCGTGATACAACTTGGCGTCTCACGTCAAATGCATTTCTCCGTCTCGATTAGTGATATATTTTGAGAGACCTAACAATATTTAATCCGTCTTCATAATACCTTGGACGGTACACATTTCGTGCCGATTGATATCGGATTGATAGAACTGACGCTAATAGTTTACTGCAAACGTGACAGTTTTCTCACTTTAACACAAAAATTCCCTTTCGAAAGCAATACTATGTGAAGACTCCGATTAAACGTGAGTGTGTCAGCCTAGGCCCCGACTACTCATCAGTAATCAGAATATAATTCGACAGGACCTGCAGGGTTTTTCACTAAGTGATCGATAGCAGTTAACAGGCCAATTACTGTCTCGGTTTGGCAAGCTCTGTGTCACTGGCGACACACTTATTGGAATTTCAAGCTGAGTCGAAGCAGATATGTGCCACCTAAATCCTCTAATAGTGAACCCCAAGCACAGTTATTCTCTAGAGGGGCTGGCTGAAAAGTCCATGCAATTCCGAAAGTCCCTGGCTGTTCACCATCGGCCAAAGCCCGGGTTTTCAAAAATGGGTCATTCTTAGATTTAGTCGAAACAGAGAGGAGATATATCGCGAGATGTTAACATTTCGATTTACTCTCATCAGTCGCCAACGTAAACCTAGCAAATTTTATACAAACTGTGTATAGCAACAACAATTGAACGAAACCAACCACATAGTTCTGACCTGTCACACGCTAATAGTTCAATCAATTCCACGGCAAGGAGATTGCGTCAGCGCCTTCCTAGATTAACAAATTTGCCATTTATTCTTCTTCCGCAAGTTGTTTTCATAAGCTGTAGGTTGCTCATGAAATCGTTCTGATTAACAGAATACCGGGTCAGCTTTCATCGTCTCTGTTTCCACTGCAGGTTCAGTTCGCGCCGGCGCCGTTTCTTCTGCATCAACGATCGTTGACGAACTTTGGTCGATTTAATTCAAGCGCCCACATACTCAGAATAACAACTTTTTTTATTATTATCACGTGCCTTTGTCTTATTTGGAATTTGCCGTTTATCCTCTTCTTATTTGAAAAATGGTGTGGCGAACAAGCTCGTTTTCGGTCACTCATCATCATCATCATGCCTATTACATAACGTTTATATGAAACAGAGTTGTCAAGGCGAAACGAACAAAAACAAGTAGCAAGTTCAAGTGAACTCAGACACGTCATAGGCATACACGGAGACAACGTTTTGATACGATTACGTCACAATTATGACTCAACTGGAACCATAGCGCTTTGCTCGGTCTGGTGCGGGTGGTCGGCTATGGCAACCTTAACGCCTGAACAAAGCGCTTCTGTTCGCACAAGGGTGGATTATTTAGTCGAATTCCGATCATTTCAGCTGTGGCCAAAATTCGGCGTCCCACAGCTTTTGAGTGACCGGCACTGACTCGATCAATCGTACGAAGAGGAGTCCAGGTTGACACTTTGATGTATATCAACGAGGTGTGCAAAAAAACCAGGCGGTTGGATTTGGTAGTACAATTCGAGAACGTGTTTTCTCGGTTGTCTGACCTTAAGACATCATTGAAGTCTACGCTTAACTCATGTTATCAATACCAGCAGAGTAATCCAAACTTGAAACATCTCTTAACGCAAGAGCATATATTGACAGCCGAAAGTCTGAGGTAAAACGCAGCGTTATTCTTTGTAGGCCGAATAATGGTGCCGGAATAGTTCTGCCCAATAAGGTAGATTACTCAGACAAAATGCAGGTCACATGATAATCAAAGCGAATTAGAGAAGATGGGGAATGAGAAAGACGAAATCCATCAAATGGAGGCGTTTTCGAAAATACTGCGCTATATGAAACAAAACGGAGCGATTGACTCCCCAACTTCCGGACCACAAGTTCCAGGCCTTACGGATTGCCGACTGGCCTATTTTAGACATGTAACTCGCCACACCACTCGCTGGCCAAATGGTTGTCGTATCTCCTTGAACCTGCCAAAATATAGTCTACATGATTCCTTTGAATTTATTAAAACAATCAACGGGCTAAACCCAACCGGAGAACAAGTGGTTTCTCTGGACGTATAATCTTTGCTTACAAATGTTTCACTGAGAGACGATAGAATACTTGTGATTATTTTATGATTAACGACCTAGATGTCCGTGTACCCCCACCAGAACTAAGACAGCTATTATACTTTTGTACGCATAACATACAATTTAAATTCAATGGAGAACTGAAACGACAAATGGATGGTGTGGCAATGGGATCCCTATTCGGGCCGTTGTTTGCAGACGTTCATGGCGAAGCTTGAGAACGGACATGTCGGGAAAGAACCCAATTCCCCGAAAATACCGTTTTCATTTGCTCTTGGAAATGCCTATTTCATTCTGTTCGAAGTGACCTTTGTAGTCGGCATGGTCATGTGCCACTTCACCTTTCACGTACATTCTCAACCTGTGTGCCAATTTCTGGCACCCCGCCAACGCGCTTCGCTCTTCACGAGTGTTCTCAGTCGTGTACCTAGTCCTGGCACCCAGCCTACTCGCTCGTCCCTTAACTGGGACATCTTTGTACTGTCTGGATTTTTGTCTGGTCCACTGCTGTCCTTGTTTTCTGATTGGTCACAAACCCCTTAAATGTGGTCTAGTTTGTCACCGTCCTGTCTTCGGATTGAGTGACGTGAGGTGGCTCTGTCTGGAGGCCAGTCCTTTCTGTGTTCGTTTGTTAGCCTCAGGTGGTTGGGTCGGCCGAGAAGATACGCATTAAACGTGCATACTTCGTAGTTCGTTGTTCATTACCGCTGAACGTCAATCCGTTATCTGCCGTTATTTCGTCGTCTGTTTACGCGCTCGTAGGGCGTATACTAATATGTAACAGACCAGTTAGAAGACATTCTTGGATTTAGTGTTTATGAGCGGTAGGTGGGTGATATCATATGTATCGTTAAGGGAAGTGCTAAACCATTTCCGACGCGAACGTATCATTCACAGTAGGAGCTGAACGTAACGATCAGATAGCCTTCCTGGACGTACTTATCAGACGACGCGTTGATGGATCGGTTCAACGCAAAATTTATAGGAAGGAGACCTGTATGGGCAGTATATCCACTTCAACAGCTTTGTCCTTCTAAGGCAGAAAAGAAATCTCATAAACTGCCTGACTAACACAGTCATGAGAAAATGTACACAGGATACGGTCTCCGATGAACTATCGTTCTTACGCAACAATTATTACAAAATGGCTATTCAGAACGTCGCTAGAAACAGGATGAGATGACTAGCGGAAAAGAAGACAGTATTTATTTCATTGTCATTCAGAGGATGATGAGTAACTGAAAACGAGCTTGTTCGCTACACAATTTTTCTGCAGACTACCTTTGGGATTTTCAACTTATTTGTTGCTCAATTTGCTGGCTTAGATAATTACCGATTCTGTTGTGCATCTGTTCTTTGTTAGAATTGCTGCAATCCAACTGAGCGTGGCTCACTAGCCCAATTCGTACCTTTAAGAAACTGTTTTATTGGGATAATGGAAATTTGTTGACAAAATTGCAGGGTATGCTTTGAGTATAACTGCAGACTAGCTGATGTCAACTGTTGTATCCTCTTTGATTGTGTAGTCGAATCGCTGTTTAGTTTGGCTTTGGTGGCTGTCGGTAGCTTTAAAAGAGTTATAATTATAGCCGTCTGCCCCAAAAGAACCACTTGTCTGACGATTCCCAGTCCGATAAGTGGAGCCTTTGCCGTGTCAACCATAGCGTCAATGGCCAGACTGTGATCTTGTCAATTTCAACTGCTTTGTCAATGGTTTATTTCAAGCTCTCAAAAACTGACTCCCTTGGACAACTGCAGTGTTCATGTGGTATGCTCAAGACGACAGCGGCTGGAAATCGGTTATACAATGGTGCAGTTTACGGAAATTTGTTCCTTGGTCACATACACGCAATGCATACATGTGGTATTGTTGCAAGTCTGGGCAACTACCCACAATCTCTGGATTGATAAGGATTCCAGATGTGAGCACAACACTGCTTAAGGATTGGAAGAAAGGCAATAACCTACTTGTTGATATCTAAACCAGACTTAATCACTGCAGTGGCGAAAGCCATGACTATTCGGTGCAGTTCCTTATTGTACATAAAAGACACCCTATCACCTGCAAACAGCATTCGGATAGCCGAAATATGTAACCGGCGTAGTGCATCATCATCACAGCCATGAGGCTGACCAAAAGGTACTGCCGCTCACCTCAACGGTGACGTGGAATATCCTAGAAGAAAACGTTACTAAGAAGGTTGGAAATTATTAAAAGATTAAACGGAAGAACTAGAAATGGTATGGATACAGGTACGCCATTGACTGCGACACATCGCCATCTCGGATAGCGTCTCTAACCAGCGGTTTGAGTGGTCACAAGGACCCCATCCAGGCAGGCGACACCTACCCACTTTGCTCAATGGAGTAGTCAAGGTCTTCATATTTCGTGACCACATTGTTGCTTGACCACCACGCGGTTTTACCCAACTGTTGGTAGCCTCAGCATATAATACCCGGTACGGCAAACGATCAGATGACATACGGAGTATGTGACCGAACCATCGCAAGTTGTGCAACGTGATTAGTTGACCAATTGATCGCGCATCTCGAGCGTTCCGAAATACGCGCCGGCAAACTACCACATTGCTCGCGCGATCAGTCCACTTAATATGGGCCAAGTGGTGGAGACAACGATGGTCAAACACAGCAAACCTGTTGATATCTTTCTCTGGTACTCCCTTGCGAAGGACGCAGCTCCAGAGAACGTTACGAGCAACTGAGTCGAAAGCAGCCTTTAGGTCCAAAAAGACCACGAACGTCGGCTGTCTGTAACAGTATCGATGTTCCAAGATCCGTCGCAAGGTAAAAATATGATCAACGCACCCCCGACCGGATCGGAATCCTGCCTGTTCTTCGCGTACCTGACTTTCTCCGGGCTTAGTGAGACGACGTAAAATAAGGCCAGTGAGTAACTTGGATGGAATAGACACCAAACTGATGCCTCTGTGGTTGTCACTTAGACTTCGGGCCCCCTTTTTGAAAACGGGAATGACTGTTGATAGGCACCAATCACGACGTACCTCGTCAGTCTCCCAGATCATCTGGAGGAGTTTTGTCAGTTCTGATATTAACCTGTCTCCACCATCCTTGAAAAGAGAAGGAGGAAAGAGGTCTGGATCAGGAGTCTTATTACGCTTCAGTAACTTGAGCTCCAGGACCACTTCTGCTTCCGACGGAGGACCGTCTGGAATGCAATAACTAACCGATCGGGTCCCGTCGTCCACATGATCTGGTTGAGGCCAGCTGAACGGCGTGGTGCGCTGTTAGGTCACTCGTAGATCATGAAGAGACTCAGACTTGAACCGGACCACCCGACGGACGTACGAAGGTTGAATGAGCTGCATTTGCTCGGTGACAAATTCTCGCGCGTGATAAGCAGAGGTCACGGACTGCTGATCGTGGTAGCGTGCCTACCCTGCGCGGCGGCTGATGTGCCGATGTAGCAATCTTAGTTATTTGCTATTGACTATAGTTACGTGTCGGCCGTCATTTGTGTCTATTTTGTTACGAAACTTTGCATGCGCTAAAGCGTTTGTTCGAGCGAGTAGGGACTCCGATGGGTGCGCCGTGCACTCGGACGCATGACTCACACTGGGCGTTGCCTTCCGTTTCGTCTTATCCGACGATCGATTTCGTGTGTCGGTAGCATATTGTTTATTAAAATCTGCGTTATTCCCGAACGGTCGTTTCTGCTCGTTTAACTTCGCAGGTCGGTGGACCCGTTTACACCGTGGATTTGAAGGAAGTTAGATCGGAATCGTTGTTGTCGATATCTCCGATCACGTTAAAAGTTTCTATCTCTGGAGATCTTGATCCAAAAATGTGATTCACTGTTAGAAACAGGGTTTGGCTACGGCCGTATTACAAACGATTCGGGTAAATTTTCCCCAATTTATCACATCTTTTCTGTAATACGCCAATGCCTGTTAGGGATATCTCTGTAGGCTTGCCAACTAATCACTGAGGCTGCTAAACAGATTGTTCTTAAGGAAACATTCGTCTGAAGGGAGGAGTCTTGAAGAATTTTTCCACAGGTTAAATTTGGGCGATAGTGCGGTGTTGTTGATACCACGAGACGTATGGCGAAATCACATAGGCAGCTGCACGGGTCAGCGATCCAGAGATAGAAAAACACCACCAGTCAGGGTTTTTCAAACCAGAACACTTCCTCATGCATTCAGCCGGACGGATGAATTTTTGTAACATTTCACAAAATACCTATCGCCGAGATAGCTTTTCGCCACCAATTTTTTCAAAATGTTGCACATGTCTCGCCCACGCATACACTCCGCAGGCCGGATAGTCACCGAACCCTTTGACTGGCGTAATGCCAATCGCGAGATCCGTACTTCGTCCAAAGTGTGCCTGTACTGTTAACGACCTGAAATTCAGCGCCACAGGCATCCACCACTGGACAATTTCTCCGCCTTGACTGTGTTTCCATCATGTGCACGTCGACCTGTTCAGATCCATATCACCCCCTACTACATGCACGTTTATTTTAATTCAGTGGACAAATTTACAAGTCGGATAGAAGCCACCGATTCCAAACTGCTTGTCAGGAACTGTCGAACGAGTATCTTGTGAACGTTGGGTGGTCCAGTTTCGTTGTCTCGTTGTAACGACTGCAGGTCACATTCTCAATTAGCCTTTTTATCTTTAAACGCATCAGAAAATAGCCCGATCCGCACCGCAACTTACCGCTCGACAGACTAATTGGGCTTTCCCATCGGCACTTGAAAAGCACTCTATTGCATAGCAACAACCCTTCGTAGCGGGAGATTCTTCCGTTAGCCCTGTCAAGTATCCAAAACGTGTTGAAAGCCAACTTACATACCAGACCCTCTCAGTTAGTATATGGGTGCTCGTTGCGTCTACGGGGAGAGTTGGTTGCACCACGGGGCCCATCAACTTCGCAGGTCATGGTTTTAGGGTTCGACCCAGCACATACGACACTGATGGTCGCTCGCCAAATTGTTCCAAAATTTTGGCCCGTGCCGTCGTCGGCGACCTTTGCAGCCACAAAATAAGGGCCCATCCCACGTAACCAGACAGTACGATAAAATTTTAGTATTGAAGCGTAACAATAAACGCGAGACCATACCTGTCGATGGATTGAAATCAGCGTTTACCGAGGTACTTGATGTAAGGACTGATGCACAACCAGAAACAGCTTCTCTGAATACCACTTCCCTTGACATGAACAGGGATTTGGCCATGCCCACGACCTCACCAGCATCGACGATGCAAACCCGCCAGGACAGACGTAATCAGGAGTTGCGTAGGCCAGTGCAGAACACGTTTTGCTATCCGCCAACTGTTTGCGTTCTCACGTTGAACTATGTATCAACCCTCTTTAGTGCATATCTCCTTGATACAAAAGTGCATAAGACGCGCTAGCTCCTCCAGATATTTAATTCAATCCTTACCTAGAGTTAGGCAAGAAATCAGGGGGCCAATAATGTTCTCATCTAAACCTCGCGGAAAATCCAACTAAACCATACCGTAAGCAAACAGCTAGTAATGAGTTGAATTCAAAGTATTTCAAAATTTATGTCGCTACAAAAGTCCTATTTTAAGCTGTTAACAATACTACGCCGACCTCCTCCGAAGATTGTTCTGTCATGGCGGTCAAACAATGCTACACTTGAGGGTGCGTCATGTTGAGGCCAGTGATAGGCAAAATACACGTTAAAAATTGTTGGATACCCACACCATTTTTTGTGGATCAAAGCAACTGTACCTTATCTTAAAACCAGCCACCCAGTACTTTCATTATACACCCTTTTTTAATCGTAATCTGACTGGCCATCGTCTGCACATGATGGGGCACGATGTTAGACCACAGTAAAATAAACTGTCGTTTGCCGAAACGACCCTGCGATCGCAGAGAAACCAGTAGGTGTTATAAAAATAAGAACTGTAACGATAAAATTTCCAAACATCCGTGGAGAAAATGTAGACAATGCTATGAATAAGTTCAATGAATAAGATCAAAGTAGGTTGAGATCCTCGAAATACAGCAGTTTACCGCACCTCGTGCTGCACACCCAACCGCACCTTTTCAATTATAAGTTGTAGAAAGGACATCGAGGTTTCCTAACGTGGATGGTTCACAGAGTTTATCTGCGAGTTGGATAATGTCCTTGAAATTTACCCGTTTCCGTTGATTCGCAAAACCACGATATAGAGGAAATTCACTATCTTAACTATCTATATCGCTCTGTCGACCATTCAGGCAAAACCGTGACAGAAGCTCAATCCCAAAAGAAAATCAACAGGGCTAGAATCGTCGGTATTCGGCATATATTACCAATATCCTGTCCACACTTGACAGACAAGACCGCAGATAGGCTACTAAAGGTAACAAGTAGTGCGACTGAGTGTATCGATGGCATTCAGAAAACGTCATCACTATAATGGACGGTCGAACTTCGGCAGTAGCGACGCTGCGGATCCGGCTAAACGGTATAAGTAGGTGAGGTTTTGATAAACTCCTAAGCGAATACGTACGCGTTAATACTACTCCACATCAAATACCACTCAGTATGATCATATTTGTGGATACGAGACGTGATTCGAGAGTCGTGCGCATGTCACTGATTGACACTTCTCCAGTTGGAATGGTTGGTCAACAGCCATAGGTTCTCCACGCACGGGTTCACAGACTACACGACGTAGCAAAGAAACAATGAACACGTATTGCAGGATTAGGGTTTTGTGCCCCGTTAAATTACACGACTGAACGAGGCCAGTGCACGCGTACTTGATGGCCACCGTTAATCCGTTACTTTTCACAATGATTGTCATGTGGAGAGTGGAAAATTACCGCAACGCACTGTTTTTCATAGTGCTATGAACTAAACCAACAGAATGTAAGCGAACAGCAAGACACCGGGGAACACCTCGAAAATTACGGCGGTCGACCGATGCGATACCTAAGGCTAAATGAACCACATAAATGCCTTAAAGTGGTTTTGTACATTATGCAATAAAACAATGGTGGTTCGGTAAACCTTTCGATAAGGGTATCAAAAAGATAAATTTGCTTGACATAAAGCTTCAATATAAACATAAAATATCAAATATACAATACAGTCCACCTCATCGGCGGACACGATCCGGTGACCTGCTGCGGCTGTGACTGCGCTCACGATTGCGGTGTCTCGCGGACTGTCGCTGTCCAGAGGGTGCTTTCGTGAAAGCCCAATCAACACGAATCTTTTGGCCGTGTAACTCACTGCCATTGAGCTGTTCCATCGCAGTCTGTGCCTCTTTGAATAGTTCGTATTCCACTAGAGCGTAGCCCTGAATCATTTAGAAGCTTTAAAAAATGGCGGAATACCTTTAAGTAGCCCGTTCGCCGATCAAGGTTGAGATGAATATTTTTTATGTCCCCGTACTCGCAAAATTTGTCACGTATATCCTCCTCAGTGGCCTCTTCATGAACGTTGCGAATAAAGACAATCCATCCTTCGATTGCTAAATTGGCGGTACTCAAGTACATAACGGGTAAACTCACATCGTTGGGGGCCGGAAACACTTGTATCATCATTTGTTATCAGAGTTTCGAAACCAATTTTGCCGGTATCAGCTCCGTCTGAAGCGTCAATCAAAATAAATAAGTCACGACAGACCCACCTGCAACAAAACCACGACCTTTGCGTTTTTTTGCACTTTCTTTTAACCGCAAGATACCATCTAAAACCAAATACGCAATAGTCGTGATTTTAAAAAGTAGCATAGTCGAGGGGAAAGAGACCAGATTTGACAATAACAATAGTATACAAAATAGATTAAACGTGTTACCAAACACTTCGTGGCCCCGATCAACGGCCGGTGTGTAATCACGAAGCAGCACTTGCAACCATCGAAATAATTCAAGTCAACAAACAATAAAAAATTAAGTGGGATAAGTGCTTCGGGTCAGTTATTTCAAATAGAGATGCGTATGTACAAGAGATGTCAATGTCAAATGACCAAGTGGAGCTTCAACAAACAGACATAGTGGATAGTGTCCGTAATAGAAGTCCGCGCAGGATGACAAATCCTTACAATTATGAATAGCTGGCTAGATGGCGTATAAGACCTTTAAACCGTGTAAATCGTCGATACATCAAATCTACGGCTTCCCCAAGCCTGAAATGCCGCTTAGGTCTACAGTGACGAAAATAAATTCATAAATTGGCACACTGCTTAGTCATCCTTCTAACTCCACCAAAACAAACGTTTCAAGCATATTCTGCTCTTACGCAACGATAAGTAACTTGGACACTCTTAATCTTACTAACGAACTGATGTGTTCCGTAGATGTTCAGTCACTGTTTACGAAAGCTTGACTATATGAAACAATCGATTACACCTATGAAAAGTAATCACATTATTCTGCCTCTCGCGATTAAAATTCTGAGGGAAACTCTACTGATGTTTACTGATAATTTTATCTTTCGTTTTCTCTGTTGGTGCTACCTCCAAATAAATGGGGCAGTCGGCTGAAGTCCACTTTGACAGACTTTTCATGTTGAGAAATGAGCCACAGACAACAGGTTTGTCATACTACGAGCGCTGCGTAGATGCAACTAATACACAGCTGTTCTAAATGGATAATTTACTGACATCTAAATAGTTGCCATCCCAACCTGAAGACTAAGTACAAATTTGAGGACGACAGCTGTTTGCCGTTTCTAGACATACTCAAAATTCGTCGGGAAGGTGGTTCTGTTAAGTGTTGTCTATAGGAAATCCACGTGGTCCAGTCAATACCCGAACTTCGGTAGTTTCACGCCAATCCATTATAAACGCGCATTAATGAAGACGCCAATCACGTGCAATACGAATTTGTACACTGGAGAGCTTTGCGGAAGAACTAGATCCGATCATAGCCGTACTACAATCTAATGGTTACTCCAAAAGCTTGACAAGATCGAAGCCGCTATCCGAACGGATGATCACTGTGAAGATGAAGAAAGTTTATACCGAACTGCCTTTGGAAGGTGATTACGGTATGCGTAAAACAACATTCAACTGATTGGGCGAGCATTTAGCGAGGTCAGACCTCTTGCATTCGCCCGGATCTGGAAACTACCTGGGCCTTCAGTTAAAGGAAAGCAACCTGCTGGCACCATTTCACACTGTTTATCAATTTAAGTGTAACTGTGGGGAAAGTTTTTAGGCCGAACCGAAAGACACCTGACCCACTTGAATGAATGAATGTAGACGTAACTACTTTTAATAGTTAGGTCCCTTCCTCTCTTCCTGTGTACGGTTTTCTTCTTACTTCATGGTTGTGTGGTAGTTAAGTATCAGTGAAAACCATTGATGTATTACTGTCTATCATGATGACCTCCAAAGTGAATTTTGACACGGAATCATCACCAGCAAGCACATTAGGACCGACGTGGTCATTAACTATGAGCAAGGAGAGATAATCGACATCACGTTGGTGGGCAACGATACCGCTATGATACTGACATTTCAGCCACCAACCATGAAAGCTTACTGATAAACAAATAGCTCGCACATCAGAGGCAACACTGGCTAAGCTGGCGGTCTCCACGGACATCGAGAATTCAAATCACAAAGCCGCCTAATCCGATGGCACTGTAATTTAGTAATACAAGCACTTTATGCACTGAAAACATTGTAAGGAATGCCCGAAATCCTACTCTCTAGTTTGATAAGGGGTTCTTTGAGACGTATCTACCTGGGGAGCGCTGGAAACAGGTTTAAATCAAACTCACGCAAAACGGGCGATGGCAAAGAGGATTAACGACCATATGGTTGATGGCAATCTTGACTGGAAGCGTTTTAAAATATGGTCGATGGCGCGTCTGTATCTCTTTGCGACTAAAAGAACTGTACTTGGACGATAAGTTACTTTATTACTTTGTTGGCTAATACCATGACGAGTGTAGATCTATTGTGGTGAAAATCTACTCGATTCACCGCTCATCCAAACCCCGACACAATAGGAGTTCTAACAAGGAACCAATCCAAACGTCGCGTTGAAAATACTACACCAGGATTGGACGAACAGTCTCAATGTTACACCTTCTGTTATTCGCTTATTTCTTTGTTCCCTATTACACCAATTAACGTTCAGTTTGTGACTTTGTATGTGCTAATACGATCAATCAATGAGTGACTATGATTTCTTTAATACTGTTGTACATCCATAAATTCGGCTTCTTGTCTCATGAATATGAACTGCTTACTGCAACTAGCACGAGGTCTTCTCCTTAGTACTTGCGTGGGAGGTTTCAATCCGAGTACGATTTCTAGGGCTATTCTTGTAATTAGCATTTAGTGAAACTTAAAAACTTGATGTTGACCATACATATAACCCCAACAACCTCAGCGTTCCTGAGTGCATAGTACACATTTGGTTCCAGCGCATTTGGTTCCAGCTGGTAGTCGCCGCATAGACAGTACGGCGCCACCCCGACGGCTACCGCTGTCTCAGTTCACTAAGTTCACCCAATTCACAGATAGCTAAGTTAAGTAACGGTAATAATTTGTCAGTGAATCTGATTAGACGCCATTCCTCCTAAACTGTCCAGCCACAGAATCTGCTAATCACATTCATCCAAGTTAACGACACAACCAACCCGCAGTGATTAACCAGATCTTAGCTGTCTTCACTATCCTCTGTAGGCATCAGTTGTTCACTTCAGCATCCTTACAGCAAGATCCAACTATCTAAGGAGGTCACCGTGAAATTTCCAACATTTTAAAGCTCAGTTCAAAAGAATGCCGTCCATCTGGAAACCATACTTTGTATATAACATAAGCGCACCTTATTAATATGATACACGTGCCTTCAGCCAGGAATAGAGTGAACCTAATCCTAGGAACAGGCATATGACTATCTTATGCCATTCGTGAAACATGAACTATGTTCATCTGAATAATTATTTCCGCCTTCAAATGGTATTAAACATCACAGTTTTATACAAACATAACCGCATTTTCGCTGGTCTTGTTGGGCCGAAAGTTCGGCTGATTACATGCGCAATTGGCAAACTGCTGTTTGTCTTCCCTGTTGTCGTGTTTGGCCGTATTGTAACTGGTAAGTCGTGTGCAATAGGTCGGAGTTTCCAATATTCCGTCAGGACATTCGTGTCGTTGCTTTAAGACACACCAACCTCATGCCGTTTGTAAAACACAGGGTCATTAGAAAGCAAATTCTGACCAGACGAACTTGTCCGACCTTTATGCCGTACGTCCAGACTGGTTCGACGACAACAATGCGGTTATCGCCGAATTGGTACGAGAGAAGAATACCGCGTATGCTGCTTCCACACCGGACGCGGGC
>LUCH01003670.1:3338-14045 GCA_013368495.1 Paragonimus heterotremus | reverse complement strand
CACTGTGACAGGCTAATCCGTCTCGGATGCCGCCAACCACGTCATCTGCCTCATACACTCGCGTCGATTACTTCACACGAACCAATACTGTTGCAATTAAATTTAGTTGCCGATTGTTGTTTTGTGGCATATACCTCAGTGTGAAGTATAGTCCTCCATCTGAGTATTTTGTTTTCACTTGGACCATTGAACTCACGACACATCACTACTAAAAATCCACTTCCAATCCGTCCTGTTGCTTACCCGTTGCCATCCGATGCGTGCGGCTAATCGCATACATTGACGGTGGAAGAGCTGAATACAGCTGACGTCCCGAAACTTGACAGACTATGCTTAACAGCCACAGAGCAACATGAATCTCACAGGTGCCCCGTATACAGAACCCTCAAGTTTCACAGGGGTTTCTCCGATGCTAGATAAGTAAGGATTGCCTGCCAATCCAGCCTGAGTACCTCTATCAAATACGAACGGCCAACGGCATCACCCTACAGACGGGCTTGCAAGTAGTGGCCACAGTGCAGTTGGCTAACCTAACGATTCGGCATCAGTTTGCAGTGAGCAGCAAGATGCCTTGGAGCACGAATTTGTGGGTGAATTTTCTACGACGGTACTGCGACAGAATCGATCCAGCTTCACAACCTGTTTTCGTTATAATACTATGAAAGTCCGATTAGAAAGAAGGTCTCAAATAGTAAACGTATTAGAAGCATCTGGTAAAACCAGTGAACTGGAGCCAATTTTGATACAGCCTCTATTAACTAGGACAGCAGTGTCCTATATCGACAGACTGATGCCAGCAAGTCTTCGACGTAGCTTCCATGACGTGTTCCAGTCCGATGGAGAGGAATCGGGGCGGACTGGATTTTTACAGCACGAAATTGATACACGTGACCGCCATCTTCTTTGACAAACCGCTCGGAGAATTCCTGTCCATTATCAGTCGCAGTTAAATACCGTGACACAAGACATGCATAACAAGAGAATTGTCGGAGAAGGATCCAATTCTCCGAACACACCGTCTTATTTGTCTTCACAGTGGCCTAATTCATTACTGGTTGTAGTGACCTTCATAGTCGGCACGGTCATGTGCCACCTCACCCGTCACGTGCGTTCTCAACCTTTGTGCCAAATTCTGGCACCTCGCCCACACGCACGTCCTTTAATTGGGGCATCATTGTATTGTCTGCATCTTTGTCTGATTCACTCCTGTCCCTGTTTTCTGACTGGTCACAAACCCCTTAAATGTGGTCTAGTTTGTGATCGTCTTGTCTTCGAATTGAATGACATAAAGTGGCTCCGTCCGGAGGCCTGTCTTTTCTCTGTGTTCATCCGTTACCATTGGATGGTTGAGTTGGCCGGGAAGATTCGTACTAATCATGCATATTTCGTAATCCGTTGTTCAGAACCGTTGAACGTCGTTCCGTTATCTACCGTTCCACTAACCGTTATTCTGTTGTCTGTTTACGCGCTCCTAGGCCGTATACTAAGTTACAACAAGAATCATACGTCCATCGACGTCCCTTTGGGCATCCCCATTGTGTTGGGTAAAAATAAGGACCAGAGCTAACGGTTGAGCGTCGACTACAGACGTTTAAATGCCATAACTGATAGATTCGTTTGCCCTGCCGCGCATAGGGATCATACTTGACGCCTTACACGGCGCAAAGGATTTCCACACACTCGTCCTAGCATTGAGTTGCTGGCGGGTTGAAGTGCGCTCCGCAGATCGTCAAAAGACGATATTCGTCATTCCGTCCGAGTTGCGTGAATTTGAAACGATGTCGCTTGGCCTGACTAACGCCCTGCTACCTTTCAGCGATTAGTGCATCATCATCACCATCACTATCATCATAGACAGCAATACATCTGATGCTAAACTGCCACAGTGATTAATGCAGAGAATATTGCAGGATCCAATATCAAATGAACGTCTGGTCTACCTTGATGACATTAATGTTCACTCCGTCACAAGAGAAGAGCACAATTCCAGACTGAAGAATGCATTTGAACGTCTGTGTGGCTGGCCTGTAATTGAAACCTACAAAATGCGTGTTCTTCAAGCAAAAAGTGCCATTCCTAGGTCAGCTAATCATATTCTCAGGAGAAAAAATTGATGATACAAAGGTCAAACAAGTCATTGTTTGGCTGATAACACGATCAGTGAATGAAGAACACAGTCTTAAGGAACTGACTTCTTATTGGGGGAAATTTGTCACACGTTTTGCAGAGATAGTATCCCCACCCTATGGACTTAAAGAGAATGAAAATATCTGTATGGTCCGCTGAATGTCGCGCAGCATTCAATACTCTGAAGGGTAAGCCCAGTATCCCTCCCACTATCGCACTTCCAGATTTCTCGCCATCAGCCGACTCCTTCATACTAGACACTGACGCCAGTGACTTAGCTATTGGCGTTGTACTCTCTCAAAAGTCGGCTAATGAAGTAATGGTGACTGCATACGCAAGTCGTCGGCTCGACAAGCGACAAAGGCGCTAGTGAACTACACACCATTAAATGTTGGTTTTAGTGTATTTTCTCAAGCACCTCCACCCTTACTTATTCGGAATACCTTTCAAATTTTGAAAAGATCGGAAGGCATTGCAATAGCTTCGCAACTTCCGAGAAACGGAGGGTTGGGTAGCACGTTGGCTAGAGTACCTACAAGATTACGACTTTGAGTGCATCTAACGCCCGGTCAGCCGTCAAGCGAATGCTGGTACTGTCTTGTTTCCCTGCTGAAATTGTTAACGAAGAGTTACCTACACCCTCAGCTGAAGCTATCTGGGCGCAATATCGACTGAATGATCCGTACATTTCCAACATCTACAGACGACAGTTTGATGGAAATCCTAAACCAACTGACCGCGAGATAAAAGGCGAATCCTCTGACGAATTTCGCTTATGATCACAGTGGGCGAATTTGAGAATTAGCGGTGGTGTATTGTACTTTTTTGATAGAACCGGCCGAACACAGACTAATCGTCTGTTAAAAAAGACGCTTTTCCAAGAATTGGAAAATCCACTTTTCCTGAAAAATGAGGCACACACTTGAAAAAAAAGCCTTCTCCAGCTCCTCCCTTGTTGAGCATTATTGGTACTTTAGAAAAGATTCATTTGCGAAAAACCTAGACTGAGGTCGCATTCGAATCGGCGACAGAAACAACATGCCCAAATGCGGTAAATATCTTACCGGCTGAGCTATGAAGCCACGTCAGAAGCTCAGAAATTTCACATTTGGACCTACTAATCAGTAATTATTGGTACTGCCGTTGGCGAGGATCGAGCAGCATTGGACAGGTAGGCTTGCGTTTGCGATCCGTCCATCGCCTTGGTTGAAAGGCTGTCAGCTAACTGCTCGATCTAGAGGTTGAAGCTGCTGAGATAAAAGTTGCCGGAACTTGTTTTGTTGGGCGCTTGATCTTGAAGGTGTCGAGAATTAGGTCCAGTGGCAATTGATTCTTAACTTGTCCAGTTTATATAGAATGGCATGGAGGAAGTTGGTTCCAGGGGCGCACTCAGATGTCGCTTCCGACGTTGACATCGTAAAGGGTTATGCCGTTCCGACACTTGGCTGGTGATGCTATCAAGTGAGAATGACTTCGACGATAGTGCCTTGCGTAGACTAGATCGCCGATGGCAAATCCACGTCGGGAGAGCTGCTGTGTACCTTCCGGAAGTTTTTCCGCTGGAATTATCGCATTGAATTTGGTCCTCAGCTTGCGGCCCACAAGAGCTTCCGCAGGCAAGAGTGCACTGGGAATCGCCGGATTCGGGGTGGTTCTGTAGGTGAGCAAGAACTTTTGTAGTACTTCTTTGGTCGGTCCCTCTCCGCAAGACTTCACAGGTGCTCTCGTGAATGTGTCGACGAATCGCTCGACTCGAACGTTGGATTGTGGGTGGCATAGTGGTGAATGCAGGTGTGGGATGTTTTTCTGGATACAGAACTCCCTGATTTGAGCCGAGGTAAACTTCGATCCATTGTCCGAAACAAGTGTCTCCGGGAGACTATGTTGGTTAAAAATCAGTCGTAGGTTGTTGGTGGTGGCTGAGGTTGCAGCGTGCATCAGCAGGACGATCTCAGGCCACTTGGAGTGTGCATCCATCAGAATGAGGTATACCATACCGTTGACGGGTCCCGCGAAATCAATATGGAGGCGTGACCACGGATGTTCGGGTTGCTTCCATAGCTGAGACTTGACGCGCGGCGAGTTCTTATCGGCTTCGTGGCAGCGGCTGCATTGCTTAACCAGATCATCAATCTGGTTGTCGACCTCAGGCCAGTAGACGTAGTAGCTCTTGGCGATCGCTTTCATGTGTCCCGCACCAGGGTGTTTTGAGTGGAAGTAATAACAATTTGGTGTAGCGAACAGAAAATGACGACGTGGTCAGCGAACATCAGACAGGAGTTAACGACTGTGAGGGACTCGCGTCGTAGACAGAACAGACGGAGTTCATCGGCTGGTGGAGTTGATGGTCATCGAGTTTGGAAGTATGTGATTGCTTGATGAAGCACGCGTTCAATTTCCGAGGGGAGTTTGACATCAGACCCCTTAGTTGGGGTTGCACGGATGGTATCGAGGAATGTTTGGCGCACATTGTTCTCAACGGATACAGCGGCAAAAATGGCGTATTCTTCAACAAGATGACGGTCGCTAATGTGTTGAGAAAGGGTATCGGTCTGGCCTTAGTTCGATGACAAAAGATATCGAAGTCATAGCCGATGAGGATCTTTGTCCAGCGCTGCAGCCGGCCAGCGGAGTACGCGAGTATTCTCTTCTTTCAGCCGGAGACTGAGAGCGGTGGCTTGTGGTCCGTCAGAAGGGTAAGAGGGCAGCCGTAGACCAACTTGTGGAATTTCACAACAAAGATAAGTGCCGAAGCTTTCTTCTCGACTTGACCATAGTTCTTCTCTGCATCTGTGAGAGTGCGTGCAGTATACATAATGGCTATCTCATACCCATCGGAGACGTGAGAGAACACGACGCCAACACCAAAGTTGGGGGCATTTGCCGCTACGACGAGAGAGGCTGGGATCGAAGTGAGTCAGCAAAAGTTCTGATCCCAGCATAGATTTGATTTTGTCAAAGGTTCGCGCGCATTCCAGTACCAGTACCAGTACCACTGAATGTCCCTTCCGAGAAGGCGGTTTAGAGGCGCTCGGACGTCATGCAACGAAGGCAGGAAGGAGCCGTAATGATTGACGAGACCCAGGAACGAGCGAAGCAATAAAACACCCTTCGGAGGTGGCATGTGTTGCGTGGCACGAACGTTCTCACAGTCTGGACGGCGGCCAGTAGGGCTGAAGACAAAACCGAGGTATTTGATAGACGTCATAGGAAACTGGCATTTGTCTGCTTGAAGCCGAAAACTGTAATCCTGGACGCGTTGGAGAACGGCCACGATTCGTTCTCGAAGGTCGTCACGCGTTTGCCCAGAAATAATGACGTCGTCCACATAGGCAGCCGAACCAGGCAGGCCGGATAGTATGGCATCCATGATCTGCTGGAAAATGGCTGGGGCGGTCTTGACACCAAATGGTAGTCTGGTGTACTGGTACAGACCACGATTTGTGTTGATGGTCAGCAGACCACGAGATTTTGGGGCGGCTTTGACTTGCAGGTGTGCCCCGGCCAGGTCGAGCTTGGCGAAGCACGTTCCATCGTCAAGGATCGCGAACATGTTTTTAGGGACGGGTAGCCGATGGCAGTTATCCTCTGGAGCAGCGTTCAGCTCGGTAGAGAAATCAGCACAGATACGAACTGATCCATTGGCTTTCTTCACAACAACGTTGGGGGCTAGCCAGAATGAGGTGACAGACGTCAGTACCCCCAGATTCTCAAGGCGTTTGAGTTCCTGGCTGATGAGAGGTAAAGCGGCGTAGCACATGGAACATCTCGGGCGGAAGACAGGTTGGGCCGCAGATTTGGGGCGTAAAACCGCTTAGGCACGAGTGCAGCAATCAAGACTCGTCGAACACCGACCTGAGGCGTTGAATGGGTTCATCCGCCATACGTGGGGATTTCGCTGTGGAGAACTACAATCGATTGCAAATGTCAGTCACTGGTAGTTCTACCAAGCCGAGTCGTTCAAGCCAGTCGAGACTAAGTAGATTGAGATTTGAATCGGAGAGATAAAACTTCATCGACGGTCATGTTCTTGAAGCTGACACGACAATGCAATTGCCAAGTCCATTGCACTGTGCTACCACAGACACCGATGGCAGAATTGGATGCGAACTGGACTGGCAGTCGGCAAATTGATTTTCATAGCCGGTTGGAGATGACTGTGATGTCAAACGCAGTGTCCAGCTGGAGACCAGCTGGGTGCCCATTGATCAGTACAGACACGAACATTCTGCGTGGGGCGACATCGACTTTAAAGGAGGCAAGCATGCTGCTGGACCTGGCGATTGGTTTGGACTGAGGTGGGCGTGGTCGTTTGATAGATACGCGTTGACTGCCCGGCGTACGTGACTGACAATAATCGTCCTTGTAGCTCACCTTTATGCAACGCTGATAGCGGTGTTTCTTGGAGGGGCAATAACACGTATAGTGCCATGCGCCGCAATGTCAAGATGGACAGGGCGACGACTTCTTGGAGGTGTTCATTGGGCGGTTTGTGGGGGAGGGTTGTTGCTGTTGCCCTGAACATGCAGCTGTGTTGACAGAGATTGTGGACTGAACAGAATTCTGGACCAAAGCAGTCGTGTTTCAGACTGAGCAGTCGATGACC
This sequence comes from Paragonimus heterotremus, assembly GCA_013368495.1. Classification (NCBI taxonomy): domain Eukaryota; kingdom Metazoa; phylum Platyhelminthes; class Trematoda; order Plagiorchiida; family Troglotrematidae; genus Paragonimus; species Paragonimus heterotremus. Next base: position 7,312 of record LUCH01003670.1, on the reverse strand, counting down.
TTCGGTGGTGAGGTCCTGAAAGGTAACTGACTCGTCTTGTTGGATCCGATTGAGCAGGCGTGTAGGGAAGTCAACATCATTGTTCAGTCATTACATTTGCACAGACTTAGATGATTGGGTCATGTACTAGGGATGCCAGCTAGTCGTCTGCTACACCGAACACTTTGCCGACTGGCGGAAGGTGCGAGGTGGACAGATGATGACCTGGCGTAGACAAATGAAATCGTTCACGAAGGCAATGAGCACTGTAGATCGGGTTCGTCTCCCGGGCTGGGGCCCTTACGGTTCACAGAGTCGGTGGTTGGAGATGTTAGGTGAAATAGCAGCTAAACTAGCTCAGTGATGCGAATGCTATCGTCGTTTGGTCGAATTGTCTGCGAAGTGAGTGCACTTAATGACGCAGGGCAGTGGAAGCCGTCTTGCTGATGACGCCTTACTTTCACTTATAGCTAGGTTGTTTGTTTTAAAGGTGTAGGCACCTTGATGTTGAATGTTTGAATGTAGACGTAGCTACTTTTTCAACAGCTAGGTCCTTTCCCGTCCGTTTCCTTTCTCTTCTCTTTTGCTATACAAGGTTCGCTACTTCCTTTGTGGTTGTGACAGTTCAGCATCAGTGAGAACTACTGATGTACTGCTGTCTACAATGATGATGATCATTAGGGGACTGGAGGTCGCAGACGAAGATGAGACACTTGAACTGATCCTCCGTGAGGGAGGATAGCTTGAACCGTTCGCATTCACGATGCCATCATGGGTGACAAGGACATCAGATTCTCGCTTGGTCAGCTTGAGGCAGTGGTACCCCCAAATTGAATAGAGAAGACTGGTCACCGAGTAACTGTGACAGAATACTGACCGTCTCGTTGAAGTTGATGTCACGTGGGTTCTTGGGTACGATGGAATTGGCGTACCGCTCGTGCTCTGCATGGTCAAGTCTGCGGGGGAGAAGTCGGAACTTTCATGAATCATTCTGACTCGTTAATTTGATACGAAATAGGTCATCGTACCGACGGAATCAAGAATCGTATGTCACGTTCGCGTATGGATCTTAAAGGAACTCGCAGATATTGGTTGCCAAAGTGTCAACGGATTGGTCACCGCCAGGGTGTGAGAATTGGTCCAGGTTCGTATTGGACAACCGTTGAGCAAGCATCTCCATGAGCCTCATTTGTATCCGCACCAGCAGCTTAACGTCAGCACCGCCCAACGCCATTGGTTAGAAATGGCACCCATCGAAAACTGTTTCGTGGTGGTCTTTCTCGCTGACGATTTCACCAAATGGTGTGGGGCCCTTCCGATGTCAAACCAAGAGGCTTCTACCATAAATAACAGTGTTGTTCGTTAACGAATAGGTCACTCGTTCGGGTACACCTGTTATGCTCCACTCTCATCAACGCGCTGCGTTTGAAAATCGTCTCCTGGAGAAAGTATGTCGTATGTTGTGTATACACAAAACTCGAACAACTCATCAACTTTAGAGTAACAGCCTAGTTAAACGAACCAATCGTATTATCAAAACAATTCCGCGTAGTTTTATTGAACGACACCAGTCGTCGCTGGGACGAAATCTTGCCGCAGTCCCCTGGCCTATAGGGCTGCTGTCCATTCGAACACAGGGTACATGCCATTATTACTAAGTCTAGGTCATGAACTACGTCTGCAAGTGAAGTACTAACACAGCTGGTGCCAGCTGAGTTCATAGGGCTAACACAGTAGGTCATGGAGCTTTGCGAACGATTAAAAGTGGCCTACGAAATTGCTACCGAGCATCAGACAAAGTCGTAGCACCATCGGAAAAGTTGTTACGACCGCACAGCAAACGGACCAGCCTACCGCATCGGGGATTACCTATGGTTGTAGACCAAAACCACCACTGGCGGCAACCCACAAATTCGATTGCTAGTGACAAGGCCCATTCGTAACTCTACACGCGTTGTCACCCATTGTACATGTAATTCGCGATACTACAAATCCAACGGCGGGTGTACTCACGGTATAGTACAACCAATTAAAGCCAGCCCAAATGCCGGAGGAAGTCCAGGTGCAACCCCTATCAATGCCAACCGACAGTGTTACAATTGCAGAACACAGTCGAAATCACAACCCAAGGTGGTTATAGCAACGTTGGCGGTGTCGAGGTGCTGCGGTCAATGCCTCATTGAGAGGGGATCAGTGCAACAATACAAAAATTGTTGCGCATGCACTTTAAACCTTCCGCTAATGTTCACTTTACTGTTCATTTCAGGTGGTATGCCTAAATATTATTCAACGAGTTTCGCATCACACGAACGTCCTTAGAACAACGACACTGTCCATCCTTTAATTGATTTGTATGAACAACCTTAAAGCCCCTCTGACGACGTGTCATTCACATGTTTGGACTTGACGTTGTGCAGATCACCGGCTCGCCTCTGTATCAGCAATACACTTACTGTGATTGTTTGTTCGCGTCTTTTCACTGATTTGGGTTATGTCGGAGCTGTACATGGTCGATGTTCTGTGAACAAACTGTTATTTATCATTACTATTACAAAATGACTTAATGAACCGTTAAGGTTGATATACATTCATCTTAAGCGTACAACAATATAATTGGCCTCATACGTGTTGAGCAACTTATTGCGCACAAAAACTATGACCATGTGACGACAGCCAATGCCCCAGTGAAACCCAATTCACCGCTATAGGACAGGATTTAACTGAGCCAGGTGAACCGACTGATTTTGGATAACTTACTAAATATGCTCAAACAATTCGTATGCATATGCCGACAAAACAAGTACTCCGGGAAAGGAGGCTCGTTTTGTGAGGACGATTTCCGACCGCATCCTCTCCAGAGGAACAAGTCAGAGCAGTGTTAAACACCACATTCTCTCCAGAATTAACAAACTTAGTTTCTGCCAGCAGACTTCGCTCCAAAACTACCAAGAAGTCGCTCAGACTTCTTGTGACGTTACCCGCAAAGATTAGCACGGGGGAAGTTCTGAACAAAACAGTTTAGCCAAAGAAAAGTCATGCTAATCTAAGGGTAGTCTCATTAGATTGCTCATTGCAGGAGCGGCAGAAGCGCTCCCAGCTTGATAAAACACAGTCACGCATCAAGGCTGACCCCAAACTTCAAGCCGACTTAAAAGTACTTATTCCTATTCTCAAGGGAGATCCGTGCCTCCGAATGGACTAGCCCATGTGTCCACACCCACATCAAGAGCGGCCGCCCCCATTCCTTTGGATGGCCAAGCGTCTTTGGAGCTGCACGGGTCTGAAATGGTAACTCCCAAAGGCGCTGCAGACCAACAATCTTGCTTCAAACCCCCAACCACCCATCTCCAAAACGTCCCGTTAAAAATCACTTTGTTCCTAAGCTTTACAACTCACTGAGTCTGCATGGGTCACCTCCTGCACTTAGAAGAGATCATAGTTGGCTCAGTCCAGCCGCACTTCCCTCTGCCGAATGACGATCAATGCGTCGTAAGTTATCTTCTAACCCAAATTTTCGAGGGTTCAAAACTGCAAATCACCTCCCAGTAATTCAAAAAGTGAAGACGGTCCGAAATCCACCGACCCTGAGCCAACAGAAACGGGCAAGGCGTCCCACAGGGACGCTCACATATGCTCAGGCCGTGAAGAAACGGCCGCTACCCTCCAAGAGGGCGCAGGAAACTCTGACGCCCTCTCCGCACACACACACCTCGCTACTAGAACTTCTTTCTCGAGCTTTTCCTCATACTCTTCTGTCTCTTTTTGCACCCAGCCGAATGTGGAGGCAGTCCTCAAGTGCGTGTACAGTAACTGTCTGAGTCTTTAAAACAAACTACCAGAAATCAGACAGCTGGTCCACGATATCCTGGCGTTCCGCGGATATCAGCGATAACGAACTGCATGCTCCCGGACACTTACTGTACCGAACGGACTTCTCCCGTGGTCACACGGGAGGCTGTGCTGTCTTTATGAGCCAGAATTTGCCAGTACCAACT
>LUCH01003669.1:0-60629 GCA_013368495.1 Paragonimus heterotremus | reverse complement strand
CACCACGCCAAGGTAGCAGAAAAGGTCAGGCAATGAAAACCATGCATACATATGGACAGACGAATAGCAACAAAAAACACCAGACTTGGGCTACGCATCTTGTGACCAGCGGAATGACTTTAGAATAGTGGTCAAAATAAACGTAGTTCGGTTGATCCACGCGATTTCGCCGGTGGAATTGAAGTTTAAGCTTCTCAACGGTATCCACAGAATTTAGCCTCGCGTCGTAGATTGGGCACATCCTGATTCAGAAGTTCTACCTATATTTCAGCCTATGTATTAGATGTTCAATGTTGTGAGGTGGACCTCTTAGTCGCCGGATGTAGGTCTGTTAGTAAGTGACGGGATCTTTGCTCGCTATCTTAATTGAGCATCCCGTGTTCAAACTAATGACCGCGTTATCGTGTAACATCCGTGAATATTTGTAGCATATACAGACGTGGATTCGGTCAACAGTAGTGCAGTGTGTGTTAATTTGAATATCTTCTTTGAATTAGTTGACCAGTGGATTTTGTGCTATCACTTGTTACAAATGAACTTTCTATGTGCCATTTATTTGTTGTAGATAACTATTATTGTGGTGTATATTTTGTGTGTAATTCTGTCGCTGTTGGCAGTATTAATGAAATTCATTCTAAGTATTTTTGTGTTTGATTATCATTGAACCTTGACAGTTAATTAGCAAGCGTTGTCTACTCGTGCTAACTTATCACAATGTTACACCCCAGCACTGATTTGCAAACTAACTGCGAAGTTAAGCAATCGGCTGTTCAGTCAGTTTGGTGTCAGCAATCTGACAGGCGAACACGGTGGGCGGCATAAGAATCTCATTCCGACAAATTTATTTGTTTGATAACGGATCCCAGTATGGGTTTGTAACGTTGCAACCAACCGTTCACTACTCAGTGTGTGCGTTTTTTGGACACTAAATGTATATATGCATATATATGTATAAACTATTTGAAAAACGCACACACTGAGTAGTGAATAGTTTACCGTGAGTTCCAACACCTACACTAGGATCCTATATATATATATATATATATATATATATATATAATGATACCACAGCAACCGTGAGCCTGATCAATAGGTACTGTGGCTCGAGCCGCCGCTCATCTCAACAGTGATGCGGATCATCCTACCGGAAAACGTGACTAAGAAGGTTAAAAATTAATAAAAGAGGCCTAAGAGGAAGAACTAGAAATGGTATGGATACAGGTACGCCGTGGATTGCGACACACCATCACCTGGGATAGCATCTCTAACCAGCGGTTCGGGTGATCACGAGGACCCCATCCAGACAGACGACACACACACCCACTTTGCTCTGTGAGGCAGTCAAGGTCTTCATATTTCGTGATCACCATGTTGCTTGACCACAATGGGGTTATACCCAACTGTTGGTGGTTTCAGTATATAATGTCCGGTACGGTAAACCATCTGATGGCATACGCAGTATGTGATGCAACCATCGCATGCTGTGCAACGTGATTAGTTAACCAACTGATCGCGCATCCCGAGCGTTCCGGAATACGCGCCGGCAAACTGACATATTGTTCACGCGATCAGTTCACTTAATATGAGCTAATTGGCGGAGACAACCATGGTCAAACACAGCAAGCCTGTTGATATCTTCCATGTGAACAGGCCACCTTTCTGAACCACAAAGCAAAACAGAACGTACACAAGCGTTATATACTCTTCCTTTAAGCGACAACCTAACGTCTTTCCGACACCAGAGATGACGCAGCTTGGCAAAGGCAACGCGTGCCTATGCTATTCTCGCCGATATCTCGTCAGCAATATTACAACCTGACGAGATAGTGCTACTCAAGTATGTGAAACTGTCCACAGTCTCAAGCAGATTACCTGCAACGAAGAAAGTAGGAAAGGAAATACCCCAGTTTGGATGCATAACTTTATAATTTGAATGCGCAAAACGCATTCTACACAAACCAGCCCCCTCACTCATCTTGTTCAGCATGGTTTGTATGTCTTCGACAGACGGACTAAGTAAGATAGTGTCGTCCGCATACTCCAGATCCGTCAGCCTAGCAACAGGAAGAAGCTCAACACCAAATTCACAGGATTCGCGAAGCGCACCCTTCAGAATGTCGTCCACAACAAAATTGAACAGGAAGGAGGAAATCGGACACCCTCGACGAACTCCACTAGAAGTGATGAACGTCCAAGACAGTTGTCCATAAACTCACACCCTGCTTGCAGATTGAGCATACAGTGATTTCAACAGATCCATGTATTTCCGTGGTACTCTCTTGCTGAGAAAACAGCTCCGGAGAACGCTAAGAACAACTGGATCGAAATCAGCCTTCAGATCCAAAAAGACTACGGCTGTCGGTTGTCTGTAACAGTGCCGATGCTCCAACATCCGTCGCAAGGTGAAAATATGATCAACAAACTCTCGACCGGATCGGAATCCTGCCTGCTCTTCGCGAATCTGACGTTGTCTGGGCTTAGTGAGCCGACATGCAATGAGGCCAGTGAGTAACTTGGACGCAACAGACACTAAACTGATGCCTTTGTGATTGTCACATAGACTTCCGGGTCCCTTTTTGAAAATGAGAATTTCTTTTGATAAGCACCAATCATGAGGTTTCTCTTCAGTTTCCCAGATCGTCTGGATTTGCTTTGTCAGTTCTGATATCAACCTCTCACTACCATCCTTGAAAAGAGAAGTAGAGATGGGGATTAGAGCGGGAGCTTGGGTTGGATTCAGCAAATCTTTCTGGCACTGCTATTAGTTCCGACCTAGATTTAGCTAGTCAATGTTGTCGTTGTATTTATCATAGAGACTTCCTCCAAGGCCGGTTATCACATCCACTCTCATTAGAGTAGTTTTAAAAACTCCGTTAAATCTCTCCCATTATTACCCTTAGTTGATGTTACATTTTACTCCCTCATCCCTACTGGTACTGTTAATTTATCGCTTCACTTATCCGATTATTCATACATCCTTGTCATCCTTTTTTGTTTCTCATCATAGCTTTTCCATCCACGCCTTCCGAAGACCATTGCTATCCCCTTTTTGGCGAGGAAAAACTGGTATTCGGTATCTATGCCTCCGCTCTGACCACAATGACACTGTCGCGAATCCGCAAAGTGTACAGTTTTGCTGATGCAAAAGCCATCGCCAAACAGGTTAGCGAAGTTCTTTTTCAATTGTCGCGGTAAGCATGCACGAATATATGTGTATATGTACTGTGGATGTCTGTCTATGGTAACCCGCCTTTGCTGCTTAAGGAAGCTAAATCTCTGAGGGGTAGACGTAGATAGGATATGAAGCTCTAAAACGTGTGGTGAGCAAAGTGATGACTTTCGTGGATCAGATGAGTACACATCAACACATCCGATATTCCTTTACCTGGTGAAGAGATGTGTAGACAAGTATGTGGTCTAATCTGGATTTGTGGTAGATGTACTCCATTTTATCTTTCTCCAACTTGTCCACGAATTAGCGGGGCATCTACTCCTGGCTGAGGTTAACATGTTGTTTGGGCATTTGTCAGCTCAGCGTCCATATGCTCGCCGTATTTTCGAGTGTGCGACTTCTCTCTGAGCGACTGCGAGTCAATATTGAAGATACTAGCTAATTAATTCAACTGTACCATCGATTGTCAAATGACCCTAAACTACTACCGCTAGAGTCACATGTGTATATGCTAGATAGGTGCTTATTCGGGTTTCTTCCGGTGGGATTAGCCGAACCAGAGTCTAACGGATCCTACTCTACATAACAGGAAAAAAACTGACTTCTCTGCCTCACCGAATTCGATTGCTGATGCGATGTTCACCACAAGCTTTTTCTGTCTCTGCATGCGTCTGCACACGCAAATCGAATGTACTCAGAGACCTCTGCGTGCATTGTTGCATTGATCTGTTCCTGTGCGTCACCGCGAACCTTGTAGAGGAGTGACTCTCATCGTTAGTTGTATCGTGTTTTTATGTCGTGATTGTTCGGCCCCTTCATTTTCTTTTCAATCGACCGTTGACTCCCGAAATAAAACTGTATGGATCAGTAAAGTTTGTTTCTTTGGATTCGCCTGTCTCAACCAACGAAATCAATAGAAAGGATTTTCTTTAGGGGCAAAGTTTGAAAGCACGCACTTGCAATGGTGACCGGATGTTGGTGGTTGATTGTTGCCATCCCTGGAGAACAATATGCAACGAAGGTCCGTTTCTCTTTTGGAAAGAAACGGAAGACAAAGTTCATTTACCTTCCTACATTTTGACCCAGTAAACGGCTTTACCCAGCGACCGCATAATTGCTTCGCACCCGCTTCCGCGTATGATAATTACTGTCAGTTCACTTTGGCCTCATTCACAAGAGATATCTAATCTTGTGTTGTGACCTATTCTGGTTACAGTTTGGAAAGATATCGGGATATTGTCAATGACGGTTGGCTTTATATTGTGGTCGCATGGTTATCACTTCCGTCCCATATGATGTCAAGTTCATCACTGTGTTTTCTCCACTGCTTATCTGTAACTTGACACACTTTTTTTTATCCAATCAGCCAAAACTGGGAAAAGAAATATGTCGGAAGATATCAACATTTTGGTTTAAGCTGGTCAGATGCCAGCGTAAAACTACCATAAGCTGCATATAACGATAGTTGAACAAATCGGTCAAACAGATTGACTCTTCGACGTCCTAATTTACAAGTCAATTATGTCACAGAGAGATGGGTCTTGTGAATGTTTTATGTTATGTTAGCGTTGCTTCGGCAGTTTTCATCCACGATTGTTTGATGAGTAGATGAATCGAATGGTAGGCGGTCATCAAGATGTCTGGCAGTCGATGAGGCCTGGTTTCTTTATCTGTTATTTGCTTTGTACTTTTGAACGCTAGGCTTATGCAATTCTTTCTATGTCTATTCAATAATGCCTGTGTGCTCCAAAATTCGCCTTTATAACGCAACGTGTGTGGTTGTTTTTTCACAGTTCTACATCGCGCCGAAAGAGAACGCCACCCCAATCCGCGTGCTTCATAATTCCGCTGCCCATTTACACGGGCCTGCACGACCACTGGGTGCAGTGTTGGTCGGCTATCAAGGTGTGCGCGCATTTACTCCGAGCCCGATTACTTGTCAATTACATTGCGTCGGTGGCGGTCCTGGGGGTGTTCGCGTTGGCCTTGCTCTGGTTGCAATGGCAGGGGATGTGGAAACTCTGTATGCGGCTACTAAAGCAGCTTGTGTGCTAATTCAGTCTAGTCTGGCAGCAGCAGATGAAATGCGTGCAACGCGAGGCTATGAGGTACATGTTTCTGTTCGGTGCTGAATGGATAGCTCAAACATGCAGTATTGTAATTGTGTTATGATTTCCGTTCGCATAATGATAATATTACTGTACCGGTTCAGTACTTGTTTGTACTGAGTAACTCGTACAGAATTTCGTGCCATCAGGCTTCTTGTTAAGAACTGAAATTCGGCACACGTAATGTCACTTTTCTTAGTTGCCACATGTACCGCATTACTCACATATTCGGTGTTCCATTGAAGCCTTTTCAACCTTTATTTGTACAATTTTTTTTTGATTAGCTTATTCGTTTAATCTTTGGTCGCGTAGTCTATTCTTATATATGTTTGGCATCATAAAGGGAGAAAACAAAAACCCTTCTTGTCCTCATTTGGAGTTCTGTTGTTTGGTTGCAAGATATAGGCTTTATGAATTAATATCTCTTTTTTTCTCTTCGTTGTCTCTAAACAACTTTTGCTATTCTTCTTTCAACTATAGTTGTATGGCAGATTTGTTTCGATATCACCCGCTTATCCATAGTCATGGTTGGTCAGGATGATCTTTGTAAACTGCTCTACACTCATACTCAGATAAGCATCCCAATTCTTCAGTATGGATTGTGTAGAGCACCGATCAAGCTACCAACACACATATTCTTTTTTATTTTATGTCCCCTCCCCCGCTTCTCCAAATATCAATGACCCGGACTAAGTCAATCACACATGTGATTTCAAGCGGTTCAATTGTAATTGGTGATAACCTGTTTTTTACGTTTCGTTTTTAATCGGTACTGCATTTTATTTATTTGGATTTTACTGATTCTCTTCATCTCATTCAGATGTTAGCCATGCTTTTGCGGAAAAAACGTTCTCTGCTGACAACTCGCATTTTGGACTCGATTCTCAGTCTAACACTCAGCATGAATTCGTGGATCAGTTTACCAGAGGTAAAATGAAGTTTGCATATTTTATCTGCTTGCCACCAATTATGGTATTCTGCACACGTACGTTTTACTGACCAGCAATCCTGTTTATTTTCAAACTAAAAAATCGATTTCAGGTGTTTGTTGCTAACGTTATTCTCATGTGTAATTCCGCAGAGCGAACTGACGTCGATCTTGGCGTTGATTGTAAAACTTTTACGTTGTCTAAGACTGTATGGAATTTAAACTTTTCAGCGTTTAGGTTCCATGAACATTTCCAGATGACAACTCGATTATCTGCACTCTGCCCTTCTTGGCATCTCAGTTCAGCTATACGATCCACAGTTTTGCAAATTATGACTTTAACTCTGCGCTTCCTGCATTGCTTGGTAAACCCCAGGGATAGGTGTGATGGACGACATAACTGTTTGCCTAATTTCTCGAGGATTCGTCAACAACAGCATAACACTATCTGGCAGTGACGTTACTGAAGGTTTTGTGGATTTTAGAGCAATCTACTAGACTCCAAGCGTTAGCATGTACTTGGCGTGTGGTGTTTCTGCCGAAATCTGCACCGAGATAACCCAGTGCTGACGAGGACATAGACTATCAGTAAACATGGCTGTCGATTTAGATCTCAGTTCAGCATCATCGCAGATAGTCATATTGTCAGTAGTTCACGTCAATGTTCAATTGTCATGTAACCATGGGGAAAAGAGAAGGCCTCGTTTAGGAGACATAAGAGGATAAAATGGAACATACTTGCTAAAAACACCTCTGTCTTGCTTATCATTATTCCACCCGAATGCATATCTCGGCAGCAAGTGTCGTGTGGTGTTGAAACCGACAACTTATCATAATATGCATTGGTTTGCTCTTTTTTATCCGAATCTGCCTAATCACAACAGGAAAATTATTCATATACGAAACGTTTCGAATAGAAGCAGCCGGAGAGATGATCGAATACTGCGACACTCCGTCATCGACACACCAGCTTAAAGTTTGTGGTGGGAAACGGACAGTTGGGATTGAAGTTCCTCTATACTCTGACAGGCAAAACCACCAGGAGTTAATTTATGTAATCTCATGCACAGGTAGAACTGTTTTCTACTAAGGTATATCTTTAGCGTTGAGAACGCCAATCAGCAGAACGCAGACTTGAGTCCCGATTACATTGATTACCGTCTGTTTTTTGCATGGGCTTTTTTTTACAATATTCAGTCCCATCATTTCGCTAAGTGTGCCACGTGTTAACAGACGTCTTGTTTAATAAGCCATATGTAAGTTTTTGTATTCAACAACCGCTGAGAGTTCTCCATAGTGTTTACTAAAATATTGGCTGTGGAAATATCTGTTCGATGAAGACCTAATTCTGTAACTGACCCACTCAACCGGATCAGCGGAAATCTATAAAGTACTTTGTGTTCTAGCTATATTTCTTGCTGCTGCTGAGTTCACGCTTTTTGTTTTACAAATGGTCATTTAACCCAATGTTCGACACAATGTTTCGACGTTGGTGCCTCAGTATTTAGTCCCGTTCGTTTATTTCTCAGTACGACAGCTGATTCCGAAATTTACTAGTGTTTCATCTGATTCCTATGCACGTGATTAATGACGTCGTGTTGTCTGAGTAGTTTCTATGTTTTTGCTTTGTCATCGTCAAAGACACCAATACACCAATGGCCTTGCACTGTTAGTTATCTGCCTTATAACCACGAACAGAAGCTCTAGCTAGGGGAAAAGGCAAGAAAATAGAGAGAACTAAATTACTAAAACCAACACTGCATAAACTCATCCATTCAAGGGCCAGATGTTTACACCTTTCAAACTGTTAGCTAAGCTGCAATTGCAATTACGGTGCCATTAACATGACTGTTTCCTTACGGCCTCCACTACCCTTTACCGTTGACCGGTCAAAACCACTTACGGATACACGCAACTGAGTCCAATTATGTCTCATTTGGCCGACGTCACTATGGACAGAAAACGAATACTTTGCTTTGTATCGAGCAAGTAAATGAGGACACTAAATTGCCAAATTTATATATTTTTCTTAAACCATTGTAATGTGTCTTGATACTTCTATCGCTGCACCTTAATGGGAAGTGTTTTACGAATGCTGTAAACGGACAGTACCAACCCGTTGGAACATTTATGTCGCCAACGGTCTCCATTCTCTCCATATCCACGGCTATTTCAAACAACAGCAGAGATTCCTCTATAATAAGCAATGACCTTCCATGCTGTGTTTCAATGTGAATTTAAGACATAACGACTGCCCTTGCAATGGTTTATGTGACGTTGATGTTGACCTCCAAAGTATACTGGCAATACTAACCAGTCAATCATTTTTCGCCCTACTCATGTTTATCGTTGTCACCTTAATTGTTGGCTGCCCTGACTGGGGAACAAAACTAATCCTAGACATCCGGCTCGGACCGTTTCATTAAGAAATATGATTTATCAGACAGAGGTTGGGCACACAACCCAGCAGGTCGATGACTAGGCGCACTTATCAAAGGGTTCTCTGTTTTTATCGCCCTGAATGATTCCTGGCTTCCTGGAGCTTTTGATTGTCGATTGTAATGGTCTTCATTTCAGGAATTTTGCCTTGATGGTTTCACTTAAGTGTAAAACACGTAATTCACTGTTCGCGAATAGGATATCAGCGTTCTCCCCAATCTTTCGCTCTACATGATAGTTTGCTGGATTTTTGCTTTTGGCACCATGTGGTTCCCAATCTACATTGTTTCCAATCATCATGCACAAAAACGTCGTTCAATAAAGCACAACCTTTATTGTCCGACTCGCACGTTTTCACGCCAATCGCGCACTCCCGTGTATGAACCGGAATCCTAGTCCACAATTTAGCGGTGGTTTCCATTTAAGCTCCGTGTGAACATCTGCCTGGTTTTATGCGTGTGGCTGACACTTCCGGTGGTGAGTTTTTTGCTTGCCATTTCTTATCCGTTGATCCAGTTTCATTGAATGGCGGCTCGTGCAATCGCCGGTATCCTCTGTAATCTACCTTTAAGGGCCTCGGCCACATATCATCACCGCCTCGAGATTTCCCATTGAATTCGGAAATAATCACGCGTGTGGTTTGCTCATCCATCACAATCTGTTAACTGCACAAGTCAGTGATATAGAGACCCACGGTGAGCATATGAATATCTAGTTCACTTGACGCATTTTGTCAGCTCACCACAGCATCAACAATCCGTAATTTCTGGTTGTATAACTACTGGAATTCGTTTTGTCGCCATCAAAGCTTTTATATCCCATTTTCTGTAGAACATCATTTGAATGCGTTCTGCTCCGCTGTACTGCGAGTTCCACATACAGTCGCTCACTGACCACGTGTAAAGCTACACAACGGTTTTCCGTGCTGCTTATTAACACCCCACTTGTTTTAATCACCCTATTGGATCTATCACACGCGTACGATGAAATTTAAAACAATTTCGCTGGGAGCATTGCAAACGTGCTATGCTTAATCATCGAACCCCGTTCTTTCTTCATGTGTCTTATTCTTATTGCAATAGATTCAGTCTCCAATTGACCATCCGGCATTTGAGGATTTGCTGTGCGACCTGGACTTGTGGCGAATTGAACGGCACAGGTCTGAGCTAACTGAAAAGACCACAGTTGAGCGCGTGGAACGCCAACACGAGCCAAGCATATTGCCAGAAGCTACCATGGTCGTTATTGAAAATGACTATCGTTTGGTCGCGAACCTAATCAATCATCTTGTTGAACTGTTGGCAGTACCATCCAATCAGCGTAGACGATCCTCAGTGTTGCCCCCTAGCACACCTGGCGATTCCCGTTGGTCTGGTTTAGCAAATCAGGTGAGTACATATTGTCATTTTTGTTTCCTACGTCAGCGTTCGATTTAAGCCTTCGGTTATATGTCATCAAAATGACAAGAGTATAGTTAAAAGTCTCGTCGCACTGTAATGACAACATATCCGTTTAGAATGGAATCTGGTCAACTGGCCATGAACAGTCCAGATTTACTACGTTACACTGTTCGGAATGATTGTCTGTCGGTTATCTACCCCAGTGGATTACGTGCTAAGGAAGTTAGTTTACACTTTGAGTGTTCTATAGTTATCGATCTACGTAGCCTGACGTTATATCAACCAGTCATAAACAACATAACACGTTTATTTTGCGAAAATTTGCTACTGTGTTTTCTTTCTTCAATTGATCATCAACTTACCATATAATTCTTAACCTTCGATTAAATGTTCACGTAAAGATTAGGCTCAATAACAGGCAGTTTCCATTTCATAACTGACAATTAATGGACCTTAAACAAATCATATTACTATGCAAGGTATGGTGCATACAAACATTCAATTTAACTTGTTAATACATAGCGGTGTGTTTAATTGATTTATTATAGACATCATCTACATTTTTTCGCAACTACCACATTCAGATTGGCTTTCAAGCCAGCCCCTTTCGAAAAGAAATCTTTGTTTGAAGCTTTTTTTTGTTAAAGTTTTCTGGTAGTGCATACCATTGGCTTAATGGGACTTTGATGTTCGGCCCACATTCTGATGTGAAGGTGGAAGAAGCAAGTGTCACTCTCAGTATAAGAGCCCTTGATTGATCTGAAGTGGTTGTTGGTTGCCAACTGCAACTTGGAATTACATTTCAGCTTTTGAATGTCTGACTACTCAAGGCGCCTCTTTTAGATGTTTGACTCTGTGGCAAACATGTAGCAAACGACACAGCTACCACTGATTACAATCGTAAACCATATTAGGTAGTCTTCAATCGTTAACATTCCGGTTCTTTGTTCATCAACCATGGAGATGATCCGATTCGATGTAGACGGGTTTCAATATCTGCTGTGTTATACCATGGTACGAAATTACTGCCTGCCTCTTCACTTCTCTCCTTCCAAACTGACCCCCGATTTGGTCGGTTTGGTTTGGCTGGACATGCCAAATTTTGGGGTGGCATACAAGCATGTCTGAACTAACGAAGTCGCCGACAAATGATCGCTTCTCAATATGTTGATATCCATTCCTGAACATCCGTTGTCTGACAGTTGCGTGTTGACCCAGCCATACACAATTGATTGTGCGCATGCAGTGACCGTCAGAGACGGATGATTAGCAAGTAACTTTAACTCAGATAGCCCGAGTTTGACAACCCTGCAACAAGATGTAGGTTACGGATTCAAGGAACACCACACTTTCACAGAAAGACACGTCTTTCCTTCGCCACATATGGCGCAAGTTGATGAACGCTATTCTAATCTGTGACTTACAGCCGGTGCTCGCTTCATTCACACCTCCATCAATACCGGCACAGTCTTTCAGGTGGAAACGGGAATTTTCACTATCAAACCAAGCGTAAGCACAGCACTCTTCTATGATTGATTTAATGTTTCATACTTACAAATAGCAAAGCACATACCGGTGAAATTGTATCGCCTGTGCGTCGTCACAACTGAGAGCGATGTCAGTGACATAATCGAAATCACCATGTTTAACACCTGGAAGAAGTAAGACATTACTGGAAGATTCATGTTACAAGGAGTGGTTGATAGCTAGCAACCTTGAACACTGCTGATGATCGAATATAGATTGGAAAAAGTTCAGTATGCTCTTACTCTTCCTCGTATCTGTGTTTGAATGGGGCTCGCATACACATCGGACATACCATTCTCTAGAAGACAGGACTGGCCCTATCAACAGAACCAAATGCCCCTTTGAACGTCTCGGAACATATCCGGTGTAACAATACGTGCTTGTTGAACAGTAACAATTTAATCGCTGTGATCTTGAACTTGGTGGCCGTTGTTATCTGTAAAGTTAGTATATGCGCCTCAGTCGAAGTCCTGCGGATAGATTAGACACTTTTTAATTGTTGGCTACGCCTTATCCATTTGACTGGCTCCACCAGATCCAAATTCGTGTCAGCGTACACATCATTCATTATTTTTATTTGGTACTGACAAGTCTACTTACTGCTAGCGCGATGTTTTTACCCTACAACGCTTGTGATTCTGAAGCATCGACGGCGTAAAACACTCTCCGTGAGGATTTACTGGGTCTTACAGTCACGCCGTGTAACCGAACGTTAAATAATCTCTGTTGTTCTGGTGGCAGACACCGTATGCAATTCATCTTTATAACCTCACACTATCCAAGGGCCAATGTACTTCTTCTCTCTTGCTGACTCTTCCGAAAACCGGAACTTCACGAATGCGTTTAGCCTAACCTTTTTCTCGACCATTATTGTTCGGAGTCTGTTGCATTTTTTCTTTTCCAACTACCGTAGCTCCTACATCCCATCTGGACCGTTGTGTTTGACCGCATCATTTTTCTGTTAATGAACGCCCACTCGCCCACCCAAACTTGGTCACTGTTGCCTGCTCCTTCCACTCGTTTCACTCCGTCCAGTCGCCCGGCCGATTCGGTCACTGTTGTATCCGGTCGGTCTGCTCTTTTGGAGGCTGCAATGCTCTTTGTACATACCTATTTCTCACATTCCGTTTCTCGTCGTGGTCTGTTACAGTAAGTCCAGTTTGCTCGTCCTTTTAATGAATGCGTGATTGGTTAGTTTCTCAAGTAGTACCTAATTGAATACGATCCATATATGATTTGCATTACACTCTTCGCTTGATATTGTCAATGTATCTGCGGTTGTTACCTTAACAGTCGTTTGGGCTTCTCCAGCTGACCTATTTAGGGTGCGTTTTACTGGCAATTGTGTAGTGATGTGCTCTAGCTTCATTTGATTCAACTGTTCCCGTGTTTTTTTAATACTGTCCAGCATTCCTATAAACCTGTCTGCCACCAAAATGATTCAGGGAATCATATTCTAACTTCACTTTCAGTGCCACCGAATCAGCGTTATATATTGCGGTGTGGTAATCACATCGACAGAGTCACTCATTTCAGGTAGGCCAATAAGCAGAAGTCTGAAAACAACACATTGCTGGTCATCCAGTTTAACGTTGGAAGAAAACGAAAACGTACCAGTTCTCATACACTGCCACCCACCCGCTGCCTTGTGGTACAAGCTTCTGAGCCAAAGGCTTTGGTTGAGAACCCCAATCGTTCTCCTGTCTAGGTCTGGACGTCCTGACTGTATCTCAGCCCACGTACAATCATGAATACTCATAATAATGTTTATTCCATGCTGCATCGGCCGTCTCACAGTATAAAGTGGGTCGCCCTACCTGCTGCATACAGCAGGGTGAATAGGCGAAAACTTGCTACTTCTGACCCCTCCCCCAATGTCCTATCAGTCTTTGCTCTCAGGCCCGTCCCGACCTCCATCTCTGGTGATTACTTTGTAGGACCTACAATAGATATAGCTCATCACAATAACACTTTGCCGGTTAATCCCATCTCATCACTCGACATCAAGCCTCCCTAATTCCTTGCTGTGACCGAGAATGCGAATTAATGTAGGCGCTTTCAAAGTTCGCACTCTGGAACAGATAAGTCAACGGGCCGCCCTCACACGAGCGTTAGACTCGTTAAATGTCGATGTCTGCTGTAACCTGGAGACCACAATCCAGGACAGTAGTCAACGTATGGAACTAACAGCATCTACACTGTCTACCCGATATTGGTTATACACTTCAAGTGACTCCACGGCTGCCGCTACTGGTCACGCCCTCATCGTTAACAGTAGACTTTTTGCCGTCCGCTGGGCGGGTTCTGTTATGGCTAGCTTTAGACGCGAAACCTTCAGAAATTTGTTCATTGTGTCTGCCTATGCTTCAACTAACTAGTGAGATCGGCGTCAGGCTTGTCTTTCATTCGGATCTGGCCGCTCTCCTCCGGTCGATACATGGTTTTGAAATTGTCGTACAGCTTGGTCCGCTAAAAATCACCTGTTCTACATTCGACATCCGCTTGAGGAATGTGTTTTGAACGAATTGCAGAACGCAAATCCGTGAACTCCGTTTCTGATGTATAATGGCTACCCTGTGTACGTGAGTTTCGCAGGGTGATGCGTTGTGAATTTGAGAGCTGAGTCTACCTGAAACTCGTCGAGAGATCTCTCAATCACGTGTCTGGTTCGCTGGCATTCACGATGTGGTCATTGTTTGTTTTCTTCTTCAAGCAGTTGGCCATCTTGCTTAAGTGTACGAACCGTTGTTGTTTACGTCAGACGAATGAATGGCCGAAACCAATTCTACAGACAAACAGTCGACTCATGTCTTAGTGTGCCAATCGTAATGCCCGTTTATATAAGTTGTTTTTATTGCCATCGGTCAAAAGTCGTCTCAGCTCGCCATGAGTTCAGGCGAGTAGTGTTGTCCGCCAATATTCACATTCCTGTTCATTGTTTATGTAAACTGATGAGTTAATTCCTATGCACGATTGCGTTATTAACAGTCAGTTTACGCGGTGGCTGGAAGAGGTAAACCTTATTTTGTTGTCTTTCTCGAGATAGTCGTTGAAGGATGTGTCTGGGACATCAACGGTTTCAAAAAATACGAACCAGAGGAATAATAAGAGATAAATTCCGTACGTACCGCTGGCAGCATATCCAGTGTCTAGTAATCACAATGCTAACCACAGTGTTATCAGTGTTGTGATTGCTTTTTTGATCTATTAGGGCATTAACCAACGCCCTCGGTAAACGTTTTATTCCCGGACAAATGCACTTGTAATTGGACGATCCATCCTATTCCTCATCCTTTAATAGTCGATGTCAGTCGTTTAATCACTGTGATGGAGCCGTATTTCTCTGAATGATAACTCACTATCAGTTGAAATAAACGATTAGCTTGTTTTATCGGCAGATCCTTTTTTCTTATATGGGTCGCGTTGAACAGTGTGTGAAAAAGATTTGGATGTACTTTGGATACAATACAGCCTGTGTGGAATATTTTCTTTGGATGAACTACCTTCGTCACTCTTGAGGACGATTAAGTTTGCCTTTATCATAACATCTTTTTATGTTGAAAATTTAGCGGAATTGAACCGAGAATAGAGCGAGTATTGTCCCCGTGCAGTGCATGCCAGAGATCAACTCTGTTCTTTCTTTCACCGCCGTTCAGCTTGTGTAACTTACGCCGTCAGCGTTGTAACAGTGCAGTAAGAATGGACTGCTGTTTTCCTGTTAGCCTACTTCTTGTTTTTAAACGATCACTGTATGTCTTTGAGTCTGTCTGCGCATGTTCATGTTATCCGAAGCATGCATCCAATCTCATGCGACATGTGAACCCCTGACCTGCTTAAAACAACTGCGTTGGAACTACTTCCCAATTAGCTTTGAAATCAAGCACCTTCGATATCTGTGCTTTTTTTCCGGGTTTATTTTACTGCACACTTCATTTTTTCCACTGTAATAGTCCAGGCTTACGTATAGTTAAACACTCTTCCTTAAACAAGGAAACTTACAATATGAAATGCTATAGTTCCTCACTGAGTTGACCGGACTTGTTGCTGTCATACTTCGTATCCAGTGTTTCACAAACATTACGCCCACACTATTGCATATAACGGTTTTTATGCTGGTGTTGTGTTTTAACCTGCAAGCCTGTGGGAAAGTCCTATAACTCTATTTTTCAAGGATCGGCTTGATACATTTGATGAACAAATCACAAACGCTTTCGATTTTTGTTTTCTTTATTGAAATTAAATGAAAATTTCAAATGCACCCTATTTTGAAGATTATTAAAAATTGCTGATTATCGCATTTTCTTGTCGTAAGAGGAGGAATGTCTTCAAGGAATTGAGTTATCTTACTGACGCAGAGAAGTAAAAAAAAACCGGAGTTGTATGGCGGAAGGGTATTCAGCTCCATGATGTGGTGGTGAACAACCAACGTGTGCACGGCATAACCATTTTGTGGGTAAAGAAAAAATTAACCTCTCGTACGAGCACTATTGTGATGTAATGAAATGTGGTTTGAAACAAGTTGTTTGCTGATATGCAAGAAAAATTTATAGAAGGCGTACAATAGTACACACATCTTAATTTTTGTTTGGATTGTATTCTTTGATGAGATCCAAAACATTGTGCAAATAAAGTTCAGCATAGGAAGTGAAAGAATATATGCGATCGCTTTGAGAATGAAGGAACGTTCATCGTAGTTGTGACGGCCGACTCATCTTTACTTTGAAATGAATTCTTGGAGGCTGCCATTTCCCAGTCTTAAAGTGGTTTGTTGGCTTTCTTTTTGCATAGTTAACGGCATTGGGATAAGAAAGTGTAGTCATTCACTGTAAAGTTGCGTGTTTCCTCGTCACCTATTGATAACAGGTTCTTCGGTTGTCCACGAACTAGATCGTGAACAATGACAGGTTCATTCAGACAGTAGGCGTCTACCGTCAAGAAATTGGCCAGTTTATATTGCTATCTTTCAAGATAATGTACCTTGTTATATTTCGCAGGCGAGAATATTCCATTACTAGTTTCGTAGTGCTAGTGCCTGTGTTACTCACCAGACCGGTCAAAGTGTAGCCAGGGTGAACATTTACAAAAGTCACCATCTAATGAGTTCTGAAGTGTCGAGTGTATAAGGTGAAGAACGTACGCAAATTGGTTGGCAAATTTTCTTACTCACATTATACTACTGGCTAGTAGGAGATTTTGGTTTGATAGATATTGAAACTCACCCGACTTCTGAATTTTACTCACAAACGAATGTGGTTGAGCTTTCAGATATTATAATTCACTCGTGCCCAGTGTGAGGTCAGTAGCACAGTTAACAACACGATTGCCTCATAAAAGCGTAACCGGAGTTCTACTTCCGGTCATTGCAAGGATGTACGCTACTGACGAGGCCTAACAAAAGCGAAACCTCAGTCTAGTGCTTCTTTTCGAAAGAGGTCGACTGAAAAGTCTATCTGAATGTGACAGCCATTATTATTTATTTATGATGTTTCATTCATATTATATTGTCTACGCTAACTACATGGGTTATTCGGTATATCATCAAGTTTGGCCTAATTGACCAACAGAAGTGAAACTATGTGATAATGCTGGCAAAAACGTGTTGTCATGCTTCTACAAACTTCGGTGTCAGTTTTGGTGATGTCAGTTTAGTGTACATCTTTTCAGGCTGTATGAGCAACTTCCGTACAAATCACTCGTACCGACGTTAAATGTATTGCACAGTATGAAATTCGCTTCTTGCGATCCTCTTGCTTCGATGGATAATCTAGCGTGGACATTTTTAGACGCGGTGTTACACAAGTTTGGCGTCTGGATGTACGAATATACAGATGTTTATGTAC
Source organism: Paragonimus heterotremus (assembly GCA_013368495.1). Classification (NCBI taxonomy): domain Eukaryota; kingdom Metazoa; phylum Platyhelminthes; class Trematoda; order Plagiorchiida; family Troglotrematidae; genus Paragonimus; species Paragonimus heterotremus. The sequence continues at coordinate 43,215 of LUCH01003669.1, read as the reverse complement.
GTGACACTTTGCCTTTGATTCCACAGCCTTCATAAGTTATTTGTGCATGACACCTCTCAATTATTCAAACGAAGGAAGTGAGTTTATTTAATAAACTGTTTTCAAGTCGTTTGATTCAAAAAAATGACAAACAAAGTACGAAACAATATCTTTCAGAAAGCCCTTCTATTCGTGCATCTTTCTAATAGGTTCCAACCACCCAAGACACTGGATCTCATCTTCGTTCTTAACATGGTTGATGAAGTTTGGGGTTATTGAAAATGCGCATCACTGATTTACTAGTCGGTGTTGCTTGGTTGCAATGTGTTATTCTATGATCGCAACCCAGATCGACTAATCTCGGATACCCGAAGTCGTCGATTTTATCACCTGATTTGGTACTTTCGAGTAACATCACAGCCACTGTTCTAACTCGTATTCTACCTGAATTTATGTGCACATCGCGATTTGTATCCATTTAGCTTGCGTGTTGATTACCTGCTAATATACTTTTGGTTCTCAAATTCCCTTTTTATCAGAATTGGTCAACTGATGGCGTGGACGCTGCCGGGGGCTGATGTGGATGAAACTCAGATGCCTTTTGAAAGACAGTCTATAGCCAATGAACTAAACACTGCAGGTACATTTAATCTGAAGTTGTTGGCTGATAAACCATCGACGCAAGCTGCTATTTAGATAATGTTTTGGGCTTACTTTTTCGCTGTCATTTCTCTTGTTTCATGGTTTCTGTTTGTGTACACTGTTGTCTCACAAAATTTATATGCGTTTATTTTCCCGATGACAAACCTTTTAGAGACGTTTTTCATCTGCTAGGGTTTTTAAATACTTTGCGTCTGCTTGATTCCAGGTTTTGGGGTTATTTGCTGATCATGGGTGTGTTGCAAACAGTTTCTAATATCAATTTTTGGAACAAGTATACCAATTTGAATAATGTACTATAGTGATCCACCTTCGTCTTTACCAGTGTGAACGTACCAGCAGTGAACTGGACCTAAATACAGACCCATTGTTTACGTATGGAGGTAGGTATGCAAACCTTCAAGCGCATCTTCGCGCGTAAAATACGGGCCCTTTTATTACAGACTGTCTCTTGTCGACTACTGTTTTCTCATTGCGTCTTATGATCTCCTTGCATTCTGGCTCAGTAGTCTTTTTTTCTCTACCCTTTTCTTTTTTGCAATTTGAGCCCACGGCTATTTTCAGCTCTTGTCCCCCTAAACACAATTTCTAACCTGCGACTCGTTTAGTTCGTTCATTTTGCCAAGTATAGATTATAATTTCTATTACTTGTTTGCGTACTCTAGGTGATTTACGTAACATTCGTATTAGTTAACTCGACTGCCGATCTTTTTTTCGATGCGCTATTTGACCACGTTGTATTAGGATAATCTGTGCGATTCACAAATCAATGTGAATTAATGTGGCCGTCGTTCCCGTCTTCCCTTACTTCCCCCCCTCTTGTTCTTTTTCTCATTGCAGAATTAGTCGAACGACAACAATGTTTGATTAGTCTGCGGAATTCCTGTTTCGAGATGCTTCTAAAGCTCATATCGGATTCTCCAAATATAAATAAAAAGTAAGCCCAGCTAGCACATCTTGTTTGCTTTTGCGCCCATCTGTTTCGATTTTAATCTACTACTTCAATTCAGTCTATACCATTTTTACCCTCCACTTCCGTTTTATCTGCCCCCCCCCTCCGCATTTCAGACTATGTAACGAGATAATCACTGTCCTTGGATTCGACTGGCTGTACTTGTTTCTGCGCCCGTGTGTGCATTCGTCTACTGTCGTACTGGCTTTTCATCTATTGCTGTTGATCATTCTGAATCCGGGCTATTACGTCTTCAGCGCGCATCCGCTGTACGATTGGTCTAATAGATTTAGACCAGTTCCCACCAGTAAACCACATCCCAGTGCAAAGTCAAATCAGGATGTTACTAGTGGTGTTGGATCTCAGGATGTGGCGTCGCCGTTTGGTTTGGATACGGATGGCCTGTCGGCGTTTCGTGTTGGTCTTCCTGCTGGCAGGTGGTTATGGGGTTGTGAATTACTCCTAAAACGACGACTTGGGCTACTGCTCGGTTCGTACTTGTGTGTACTATTTATTAAACTCACATTCATTGCTACTGAATGGTCTGTTCTTTTACTTATTTAATTAGTTCAGCATTGTTAGGATACCAACGCATTAGCCTAATTAAGCAACGTTGGCTTACCTGCTCAGCGCGCTTCCAACAGTTTGGTCACTAGTTTCAATCAGTCCGTTGCGGCTGATCCCATCGTTATGTTGAGCGGTTTAGAACTTTAGGGTAGATTTCCTATGTTGAATATTTTCCAATTGGAATTTTTGTTCCAGTGTACATGTATAGGTCGAAAACATATGTCCTTGACATCTGCTTGCACCTACATACGGTATCAGGTTAATTGTTTGCACACCGTTCTGCACATGCATCACATTTCTTGATGACTGAAACTTCGCTAGACTTCACCAATGAAATTAATTATCCCTTTGTCTTTATGCTTCCTCAGCGTTAGATGCCAACATCTCCACTCCAAATTCCGACATAGTTCAGTCGGTCTGCTGACGGTTAACGCGTGTATATGATTTGCCTGTCACCAAGAGTCTCCGTTAATTAGATTATCATTTTCTTTTATTCGATTCGTTTGCCTTTCGAAACTACGTATCCATAGTATAAATTGTTATTTTACATAAAGTATGGACTGAGCACGTAGTCCCGTTTTAGCTATTTGGTTGCGTGTCAGCGTAATCGGTATGCAAGCCGATCACGGCTTTATTGCCAGTTTGGTCTGTGTTAGAACTCAGAACTTCTGTAGAAGCGATTTATCGGAGGCCACACTTATTTTGATGAATTAGCTACTGTTTCATTGGAGTCTCTAATGCGGGTGATGGTTATTCATAAATTCGAACTCGTTTATTGATTGCAACCATATTTTGTTGCAAAATTTAAGGTATTTGTGCTAATGCTTAGCTGTCTTACAACCTCCTGTCTTGGTTTGATCCAGAGAGTAATGGTAACCCTGTTTACGTCGCATGGAGTAACTGCACATTTAAATGACTAATTTCTATCGTAGCATCTGTTGCCGAACTTCGGTCAGTCGCAGTAACTGTGTCGTGTGCACTGACGACTCAAATCCTGTGATTACTTTTTTACACTGTTCCGCTTGGAAGTGCTTGTTGACAAAATACTGAACGAATGATTTTTGCTGTAGGCGTATTTTCAACCGGCGCGTTGTTGTAAACCCTCCTAAACGATACACTGGTTCATTCTTGCTATCGTAGTGCTCTTGGCAAAATTCGGATTCTCTTCCCGGCAGTAATTAACATGAAATTCTCGGTCCCGAAAATACTGCGACTGTAACCGTATTTGCTCCCAAGGCAAGCCAAAAAAACGCGTGCAAAAAAAGCCTTGTTCCGCCCTAAAACGTGTGCGAAAAAGGCGACAAGTACAAAGTACTTATGTGATGCGCAGTGGCTTTAAGAACATTCCCGAACCATAAAAAGAGAAGGACATTTACCGGAAAAATAGTGTCACTGGTGTGCACAGCGGAATAAAAAGTTCTACGGGTAAAGACTAGCCAAGGTAACCTCTCGGCCGCTCTGAGCAGGTCCGCTAACTAGGACGATCAATCGTCTTTTTTCTCAAGGATGGAGGTGGTTTTTGGACGTTAAGAGATGAACGCCCTAACGTGCGTACATTTAGAATTGGACATTTGTTGCGTTCTTGTTTCATGGGTCTGCATTTAATCATCAGAAATGTGGATCAGTAGGGGCCCGAGAGCTAAATTTGATAGGACAGTGGGGGGGGTCAGAAGTAGCATATTTTCGCCTATCCACTATGTTGTATGCAGCAGATAAGGCAACCCATTTCATACTGTGAGACGGCCGATGCAGCATGGAGTAAACAGTATTGTGAGTATTCATGTTTGTATGTGGGTTGAGATACAGTCAGGACGTCCAGACCTAGACAGGAGAACGATTAAGGTTCTCAACCAAAGCCTTTGGCTCAGAAGCTTGTACCACAAGGCAACAGGTGGGTGGCAGTGTATGAGAACTGGTACGTTTACCGGAAAACGATGTCAACCTTCTTCCAACCGTTAACCTGGATGACCAGCAGTCTGTCTGGTTGTGTGGCAGTTGTGCATCATTGCGAACCACTAATGTATTGCTATCTATGATGATGATGATGATGATTGTCTCATGCTGTCGGTTTACAGTGAGTTCGCATTTACCTTATTTCTTTTCCAGACAATACTGGTCGACATTCTAAGCACGCCTCACAACGAGCCATTACAGCTGCCCGTGAATTTCACCTAGATTCCTGCCAACAACCTGGATTTGTGGTTCTCAAGGCTCTCCTACCTCATCACTCACACGTTCCACAGTTATACTACTTGTTGACTGCTTTGTTGCTGCAAATTCCAGTACGACACATTCCTGTCGATTTTCAAGTAAGTCTTTTCATCTTTGATTTCGATGGCCACATTGTTGCCAACCCTCTTCCCAAGTGGACCTTATAGCATGTTTTTTGTGATTTTTTGTATATTGTGATAACTATAGACATCACTACTCAGATCTAATCAGATGTGTTTATTATTCAAAAGCGGAAGTGTTTTGGCATTCGAATTTGATAATTCAGTCTTGCCTAATATGAAGTCAATGGCGCAGTCGTTAACACGGTTGCCTCATGAACAGCGTGGCCGGATTTCTAGTCCCGGAAGTGGCAAGTATATGCACTACTGACTAGGTCTAATGTGAACGGAACTCGAGTCTAGTGCTTCTTGCTGCAAGAGGTTGGCTGATAAGTCTATCTGAATACAACAGCTTCGATCGAATTTGAGTAATGTCTAACTTGAAATAAGTCTGAAGTAGTTGACATCTTTCAGCCGTCACGCGCCAAATGTTAAAAATGCATAGCTGTCGCTGTCGATTCACTTCACCTCTACTTGTATGCACTCCTATGTCAGTATACATCGCCTGGCTATTCTTCAGTTCATCGATTTTTGAGCGAACCTCAACATCTTTCGCGGCTTCGCCCAGGTGAACATCATATCCCGAACACCACGTACGCTTGTACGACAAAACCGCCACGCAATATTTACGAATTTTCCTTAAAAAAGGCTACGTTCTTACATCTTAATGAGGAGTTACCCCCCCCCCCTTTGCAAGACTCACCCCACTGACTCTTTGCGTGTTGTTTATAGGCTCACGATTACACAGCTGTTTTATATCTTAAAGGAACGATCCCCAAAGTAAATTCGAAAATGGGAGATGATAAGACCTGCAGTGTCACATACATAGGCGTCTTAAGTTGTTTAGTCTACGTTGATGCCTTATATAACGCTGACATCATAGGCAGATGTTTATTGGCCCCTGTCGTTTTGAGATACGTTCATTTTAGGTGGTCTCAAATATTTTCTGTGGAATCAAGTTCAGTTTATCAAGCAAGTTAATGTTAACAGGTAGTGAGACTTGCTAGGGTATGATTTCAAGGCTTGCTGCTTAGTCATACAGTTAGTATTCTTACACGTGCATGCTTGTTTCAAGGTTTGGGGCATCAACATCTTGAGATATCTGATTATTCTGATCGTCGTATATTTAAAACGTGTGGCTTCCAGTTAATCTTTGTAACTTGAGTCATTGTCGTTGTGATCAGTAAGAAGCCAGTTCACTTCGTCCGGTTGCTCAGGCATTAACCTAAGTTCGGATTAAACAACCATCCCTATATTGCCGAGATGCCCAATACCATCATTGTTACGTTCACTCCTGCTTTCCTACTTGCGTTCTTTCCCCTCCAACTTGCTGAAGTGAACTTTCAACTGAACTGTTCGCCTTCGACATCCCAGTCGATCGCCAATTTTTGTTACTCATTGTCGGTCGGCATTCCGAGCTGGTCAAAATCAGGTCACATTGGGCTAACGAATGGGGGTCGTTTGTTCAGTCCAGTGAAGAGTGCTTATTGGATAATTGAGCGATATTCACGAAGGTGCACATTGATTATCTTTACCGAAAAGTAAACAACGAATTGTTAGCCCCACGAGGTCTCTGTATCAGAGGTGTGACGTTACCAATATCCCAAATTACTTACTGCGTACAGTTTGATCTGAAATTGAGTTGTCTATTTTAGGTAATTGTATATTCGGCCAGTTCACATAGATAACATTGTTTCAAGTCTTATCAAATCTAATGTGCTTTATGTACCTACATAATCTGTGCTGGCTGAACACTGTAAATTACCCTGCCCATATTTGCCCAACCGAATATACATCCCGCGACAAAACTGCAGGACCATTTAATATTTTACAAATACTTTTGTTGCTACAATTCGCGGTGTCCGTTTTTCCTGTCTAGCCCGATGTATGTCATCCTGATAAACTTTTACTGACACTCGATTATCTTAACAAAAGAGGTCGCAAAAATGGTTTCACCAAACTATTGAGTCATCCGATACGTTTATGCTGCTTCACTATCCAAGCTGGCAAATACACGACGCAAGAGTCAGGTGCGTGCTAAGTAGATCATTAAGTAATATGATCGCATACCAGCTAAAAAAACGTACGGGTGTTGTTTTGATGGACCGATAACCGGAAGGTGGATGTAATGGAGTGTTGACCCCAGTGTGACATTGACAGTATGTCTAATTCTACTGTGCCACGAGATATATTGCTTAGGTACTGTAAAAAAAACACAAGTTTACCCTTTAAACTAACGCACTTCAGTGGATTGTAGATCGACCTGCGTGTTTAGCGCTCGAAGCATACTATCAGTCCTTTTCAACAAAAAAAACTTCCTGTGTAAACTAATATGATTTTCAGCCTTGTTTAATATCGACAACCACAGATTCATTCTATTGTTGTGTGACGCAACAGAACTTTCCTTAGACGTGACATCGAACGCTTCTTGCGAAGCTTTCCATCATATCCATACAACTCTTCCTATGGGAATATCCACGACTGCAAGAATCAATCGGCATTTCTTCTCCAAGCTCGTCGACAGCGTCTTTCAAAATAAATAAATATTCATTTCTCATATACATCGCTAGGACTGCGTCAATTTCAGCAGTACAGAGAAAGTTAACCTTGATGGTCATGTAGTGAAGCGATGCTATTGACATACGGATGTATTCCTAACTCGCCTAAAAAGTAGGAAGAACAAAGACCGCCTGAACCTTAGATCAGTGTCTGTCCGAATGCCAACATCGCGTGCCTCATTCACTCGACCACATGTCAAGCCAGAGCGGGATCAACGGACATCGCTGTAAGTCAGTCAAAATCAAGGTCAACCCGTGCACGATCGATAGCGCTGTTTGCCCATAAGGTGACTGTTATGACCTCCAACATCCTCTCCCCTAATATTCTGAACATCGTAGGATTTCTTCCGAGGATCCGTTTGGAGTGATCATGTGAAGTATCGACTTCTATGGATGTATCTCCTTTTAGACAGCTGACTGCAGCATGGGGCACCAGCGTCTACTATATTCAGTTGTATGGGTTGTGTTTGTGTGGCGTTTCACTGGAACATCGTTTGACAGCCAGTATGAGAGACAATATGGAATTATTTCCACACGTTCAGCTTGAGCCTATCTTCTGCGAAGCTGGTTGGTATATCTGATCCATTATTCACTTCCAACTCTTAATTCATTTACAACCAGTCCACGTCTACCTGTAATGGTTTCAGCGCTCTAAGTTGGACGTCATCTTCGGAAATCCATTGCATACACAATCTCTCCAACGCTGAATCGTCTGCCAGACTGTTGGGACTGTACCTTCGGTGCTGCCCGAGGCTCGTAATCTTAATGTGGTTTAGACAACAGAGTCTCATGTTTCGTCTGTATTTTTCTTCCAGGCAGACATTCGCTAGGTGAAACATTACACGAAACATTTGCGTTCAGGGTTAATGTGTAATTGAGCAAAAACTGATCCACAACGTTATCCAAATGTCGCTATCCAGGGTATTTGAAGGCGTGTCGTTTCATAATATTCACAAATCTTTCAACTTGACAACTTAACTATAGGCGATACGATGGAGTTCTTAGGCGCGCAATACTATTTAGTGAACGAAAGATTGAAAACTCGCTGTATTTGAGCTTGACACCGCTATCTGAAACAAGGACCTCGGGGAAACGCAGTCTGCAGAATAGGTTTTTCAGGTAGCGAATGGTGGATTGGTTAGTCGGTCTTTCTGTGGTGCCAACTTCCGATCAGTTAGATGTAGATTCAGCAATAATCGGAAAATAAACATCATTGTGGACTTGGCTCCATAGGTTTTTCTCGAACCATCAAAGCTGCGGCTCGACTCGTGAGGATGATTACGAATCTGATGCACATTGACTGCATCCTTCAACCAATACGTGAACGTCGCGACCCACGAAAAGTTACGAAACGTAATTGCACACCAAGGATTTCATTTTAGTCAATCCGGGATGTGCCTCGTGGTACTGTTTCAAAACTCCTGATTTAAGTAAGTTCGGGTCTATTATTCTTCAGTCGAACAGAAAGGATTGACAGTGAATCACGTCTTGTGAAGAATTCCCATGGTTTCGGCTTGCGAATATTTTTTGCTCATCCATGCTTTAGAAAGTCCTTGGCTTGGGTATTAAAGGTATTTTTGATCATGTCTGCATTGACTGTTATGTATGCAACACCGTCTGTTAACACGCTGTGTATTTCTTTGTCAAGGCTGATAGATGCAATAACCAGCTCACTGTCTGTTTTATTTCGTTCAGCTATCAGACGTGACAATACGTTTGGATGCCCAAATTTTGATGAAAACTTGTGTTCACATTTGAAATCATGGTCAAGAAAAGTGATGGCCCATCTTTGAGGGCGGTTGGCAGTGTACACAGGAATACTGTTCTTGCCATTGAAAATGGCGAACATCGGTTTATGATCAGTCTAAAATGGACGTTCTCTGCTTGAAATCATTTTGTGACATTTCTGTACATCGAAAAGTAAAGCTAGTGCTTCCTTCTCAATATGACAATTTCGTTCTGCAGAAGTTATTGACCTGGAGGCATGAGCAATAGCTTTTCGTGATCCATCCTAGAACCTGTTTAGAAGTACAGATCTTATTCTATATTCGGGCACATCTGCTACAATAATATTGCGTGGTTGGTCATTATGTGTTAACAATAATGACGAAAACGAGATTTATTGTATAGACTTGAAAGCAATTTAACATTTTGACACACTGTTCAATTTAGAATTGCACAAAAGTAGACTACTGGATGGCGTCTAATACATTTGCATGTCAAATACAAAGTTGTTATAATAACTAATCATGCCCATATATGACAGAAGAGCACTAACGTCAGTGGGTAGTAACATTTCATGAATAGCTTCAACTTTTTCTGGATCTGGATTTCGTCCGTTTGAATTAACAACAAAATGTAGGTAACCAAACGTGCGACAGAAAAATGAACATTCTTCTATACGCTTCGTGAGTTCTCTTAAATACTTAAAATGTTCTCCAACTCCGTGGTTGACGATTATGATATCGTCCACGTAAGCGGCAGTGAATGACAATCCAGAAAACATTGTATGCACGATTTCTTGGAGTATCGCCGGAGCACATTTTACCCTAAATGGTAATCGATTACAATGATGTAATCCCTTATGCGTATTTGTTGTTTAAAATTACCCTGACTCGTCGTCAACTTGAGCCGTTAGACAAGCTTCAGACAAATCAATTTTCAAAAATGTGCGCTCACCGTTGAGTTTTGTAATGTGGCTCTCAGGCACTGGAAGAGAATACTAATAGGTTTCTAGTTCATCATTTAAACCCGTGGAAAAATCCGCGTAGCTGCCGAGTGATCCGTACTTTTTCACGGCCATTATTGGCGTTGCTCACCCTGAGTAGTTACTGGGGCTAATGACACCTGCCGATTCTAGACTGTCTAGTTATTTACTTACCTGCTCAACGGCAACATATGGTACTGGTTGTTCGGGCCGGAAAACGGCCTTTACGTCCTGCCTTGGAGATAACTTCGCTTTCACTGTAGAGTATAATCCAAGATTGTGGGGAAAAAACTGAGGTATGTTTTACTTGTAGCTCGGTGACGAGTTGAGAGGTAATCATAGGATGTTCGAGACCACCTCATTTTTCTTTCACTTTAGACGGAACAGTTTTAATGCCGTTGACGGTCGAATTACAAAATTTCTTAATAGGTCAGTCCCAAAGTTTCAATTTCTCGGTCCACTGAATGCCGACTAGATTACATAAACAATCGTTTATCACAAATGTTGGTACGGAAAATTTTGCGGCCAGGAAGATCGCATACACAGCTTACGGTTCATGCAATTACCATTTGACCCTCGGAAGCATTACAGGCATTCGTATAAACATATTCATGTGTTCGGCCATGGTTCTCCGTTAAGTGAACGCGTGGGGTCAACTACTTCGCTGCTGATGTATTCTTAACTCGCCCAGAGAACAGGGAGAACAAAGATTGCCTGAACCTTACGTCAGTGTATGTCCCAATACCAACATCGCGTTCCTCATACACTCGATCATATGTCAATCCAGAGCGGGATCAACGCATACCGCTGTAAACTCTGTCATAATCAAGATCTTTTGAAACACTGTGTTCCCTTTTAACCCCTCCAGTAGAGCAGAAGTAAGACATACGTTGCGATATGTTAACATTTCGTTTTCTCTCATCAGTCGCAAACGTAAAACATGCTGGTTATATACGTCATACAGATTAGGACAGACAGGGACTAGACACATATGGAAGCACGTCAAGTATTCTTATGTATATAAGTGGTATGTTTTACGTTTGCGACTGATTAGTGTAAATGAAACATTAACATATCGCAATATATGTCTTCTTTCTACTCTGATGAACAATCAAGATCAATGCATGCACGATCAATGACACCGTTTGCCCGTGAGGTGACCGTAATAACCTCTAACACGAAAGTTCAACAGGATGGGTTGTAAATGGGCAGAAATACTAGTGGTTACCGATCACTCCTTGTACGGAGTTGCTTTCTGATTCTGTGTCAGTATTTTCGTTATTCGGATTAGTAAGGAAATTTTCGAAAGTTGTGATTATATTTCGCGTCACATGCATGTAGAAAAGTAATCTTTCAGCAGTTCCCCACTACATGCATTCCACGTCTCACTTATGTGAATCCTCCTTCACGATGGATCTATATTAAACCTGTGCGCTTGTCACCCTGACCATCATCATCACAGACAATAATGCATCAGTGGTTCTCACTGATATTTATCCACCAAACAATCATAAGGAAAAAAGCAAGCCCTGGCTAGGAAAAGGAAAAACAGGAGAAGACCTAACTACTAAAAATAGCTGGATCTATATTCAAACAGTCGACTTTAAGGTACCTACACGTTACATACAAACAACCAAGCTGTAAGTGAAATTGTGGCGTCATCAGCAAGACAGCATTCAGTGCTCTCCCTCATTACTTGCACTCACTTTACAGACAACTCGATCACACAACGATAACCTTTACGTCACTGAGCTCAGTTAGCCGCCATTTCATCTAACTTCTGCAGCCACCGATTCTGGTAGTCGCGAGGTCCTCAACCCAGGAGACGAAGCATGGTTAAAGTGGCCAGCACCTCGGTGAACGATTTCATTTATCTACGCCAGATTGTCATGTGTTCACCTCGCACCTTACGTCAGCCGGCCGCATCGTCGGCAAAGATTGCTTGATGTGGCAGACGACTAGCGGCATCCTTAGTACATGACCTAACTGTCTAAGTCTGTGCAAATGTAAGGACTGAACATAGGATGAACTCACTTGGCGGTCACTACCAAATACCCGCTTCTTAATTTCTTTGTTGTTTACTCACTGTTATCACCGGTTGCGATCGATCGAACGCAAACATCGATGGTTAAATGCCTGAAGACGGTTCACATCTTTTATTCTGAGCGACCAAGTTTCGCTGCTGCATTTTAGTACAGCCTTCACAATTGACTCATGAACGCAACGGTTCAAAAATTGACTATGCTATCACTGTACCATAAGTACCGTATCAGCCTATTAATCAAGCTTAGCAGTTATCGCCTTCGAAAATTCCAATAGCTGGTGGACCAAAATCTCGGAAACCATCCAGGATGTAGGCACTTTTACTTTGCTCGAGCTACTCGGGGCACACCGACCTGTCTATTTTACAAAGATGTTACAGTTTTCAGCTACGTAGTGAAGTTGAACGATGCCTCAGTACGATTGTGCTATAATTTGTTTGCGCACTTTAACCTTGTTCGTTTGTGAAGAACATGCTGAGCTGGTTCATTGAAGTTCCAAAAATAAACAAGTGTGGTCCAATGTGTCCTCCAGTAGGCCACTCGGCAAAGTATTTCTCCGTTCACTTCTTGCTATTTTCTTTATAGAACTATTACGGGATTATTGACGTGTGATGTGTTCAGTGATCTGAACACAATCTGTTACACACGAACAATAGGTTTGCTGCATTTCCGTCGCGCAAAATTACTTGTAACTTCTACATTAATCCCCTCGTTTTATCATAGAGTACATGTTTACTACACAAGGTTTTTGAGATTAGATACAATTTCAGTAAAACGGTATAGCAGCATATATATGACGATGTTACAAAATTTCGATATGAAGGCCAACACATTGAAGGTGCATCAAGCAAATACCCGTTTGTACCAGACATTTTCTTCGCTGTACTTTTATGTGAATCGTTTTTGTTATTTTTTCCTGACTCGCCAGAATTAAGGTTTCTTTTGAGTTGGACGTCTTACTTGTGTTACATCTTACTCACTCTCGTTCATTTTGGCTACCGTCCTTTGCGATCAGAAACTTGATGCACAATCATGGTTGGATAAACTCGAGGTAATGACACATTGACTATCCTATGCTATGTTGTCTCACTGTCACATCTGCTAATTCTGTATGCTCTGTTTACGGTCACTGCATGTTGACAGTTCACGTTTTTTGTTTCGGTGTATCGTTTTTTGATGCATCTTGTGTATAGCTTTATTGATATGGCGTGTACTCGGTTTTACCGCATTATTGATCGATGTGTTCATTTCAGTGTATTTATGATTGCCAGTTTTGTTCCGGTAATCGTTACAATCACTGTTATTTATTGCGTACGCGCCACCGCATGAATATCATCCTGCTTTCGGCCGTTCTCTCTTGTGTACCACTGCGCTCATTATATTCAGTTGATTACAACGCTGGGAGATTTCCACTTCAGCCACTTCGAACGAAAGTGCATCTCTCATCACTGGCAGTGATTTTTAGGGCTACCTAACGTTATACAGATTCTAACCGTCTGTGTTTGGTTGCTTCTCCAATTGGGCTTCAGTTTCGTTCATTTTAAGGACTACATATGTGACTATTTTCATATCTTGTCTCAGTTGTTGGCTGTTTTAGTCGGAAGCGTAATCTTTTTGACTACCATAAGTGATAGTAATTAGCTAAACTCTCCCCTTCGTTTTGTTTGGATTTGAACGCGACTAGTTTGACGCTGTCCACAGTCGAACAACTTTACAAGCCATTCGATATTGTGCCTTAGTTAGGTGTGTTTGGTCTCATGGTGTCTTCCAATTCCATTGCGTCTTCTACTTTATGATAAAAGGAACTGTGTCAGATTGGTCGTTTAACATTGTTGCTAAGTCATGATCATTCATTTATGGTGACATTCGAATTCTCGTGCTAATTTTATTAAAAAAGTTGTTGATTGGCAAGCGTTTCCAGGATATTCCTATCAGATTGTGATTTATTGTAAAGCAAGCAGTAATTACATTAGAAGGCCAATGAACGTGTCTCATTTTCCCGTTCTTCCCGAGTCCAATAATTAAACCCATCAGGGTATTTTGATGAACGCATGGTCATTGGTAGTTATGTAAATAACATACGATATTTCTCAGCAACGCAGCAAGTGTATCTAGTAAAATCCAATTCGTTTTGGATGGACATAATATCAATGAACCAACGCGATACGTTAGATGACTTCTAAATAACCAGAACTCATTTTATTACGTATATATGTGTGTTTAAGGACATGAGAATTTTGTCCGGAAAAAGCATCTGCTAGTCCGTTCTCTTTCTAATGACCTAATTAGAGTTTTCCATCCAGTTGGTTTTATTCCTCACTTTGTACAAAATCTCAAACCCTTCGATTTCTCTTCTGTCCCATTCTCACAAACGATTGCTCATTGTGGATAAATATCACTGTCACACTATACATTTTTTTTGTTTTTGTACTAGATAACTACTAATTCTCTGGATAACTTTACGTCACTCTTCCTGACTGTTCGCTTATGTATTCATGTTTTTTTGACACCGTGAAAATATTTACAACGTGAGTGTGATTACAATCAGTTGGCGATTCTGCTGACTGATATGCTTTCATGGTCGAACTTTCTGCGGCGAATGTTCACTGCTGCTGCTGCTGATCGTTGTGTTTTTATTCCTTTCCGAATTGTATCCTGTCAGTTTCTATTGTTCGATCTACGGTAATTTGTACAGAAAGCAGATACTGAATCCGGACAGCCTATATCCAGCTATCCGATGGACCAACCACTTCCGTTCCGGTGACGCTAGCATAGGCAACTATCTGAACGAGTGGCAAAACACGTTCCGAACTAGTTAAGACAGCTCATAACAAAACAATCTGAAACCGACGAATCCGTTACTCGAAACCCCACATCATCGATTGTCAGACACCTCCTGATAACTGGTCACCACGTTGACCCACTTAGATCATTCAAAATACTGTTACGTCAACAGAACCCGAAGCTACTGACTTTTAGTGAAGCCATGTTGATCAGAACTCACCAGCTAACGCTATGTGTATAAAAGTGGTTGGAGCAACTCATAGGGTTGTCGTGGTGGTGATGACGTACTATGTGGTGTGACTGTGTACGTGTACATACCCTGTCTATCTTTATTTGTGTCATATATAACTCGCATGTTTTACGTTTGTTACTAATGAGAGTAAACGAAATGTTGACATATATCTTCTTTCTGCATTGATGAAGTTCATTCGTTAGTTGTGGTAAGTTGATTCCTCGAAACGAGATATTTTCGTTGTAGTTTGCAGCCAACTTGTAAACAGTCTGCAGTCATATTTATTTACAACTTCTCTTGTGACCGAAATACTTATTCAAACCAGTTTATCATTCATTATTACTATTATCTTTACTGCTGCCGTAATAAACTGATTCACTGAAGCCTAAATAAATAATACTCGATTTATCGTGAAACTGTTCTACATCTCACATGGTTTTCAGCTGGAGTTCGACTCTCTGTACACATTCATTGTCCAAAAGCAAGAATTGACCGCGTTCAACTCAGATGATAACCCTAACACAGATGTCTCGATGATTGGACCTGACACTGTGACTTCTACCACCATTCCTTCGGCCTCTCAGGCGCCTTCGAGTGTTGGTGGATTGGTTAGTAGTTTCCTCAGCGGAGCTAGTTTGGCAGTGAGCAGTTTCGGTCGTCGACGCGTACGCGCCCGTTCAGATTCGGATAGCACAGGCGTCGTTATCCCCAGCGACTCCCCGTCCACCAACGTGCAGCCCCGTTCTACTATTTGTTCGGAAGCGGCGACTCTTTTGTTGTGTTGCGTCCGGGAACTGCTATTCAAAGTCAGTATCTCTGTAACATATAATTTTGTCCACATCAACCGGCTGCAGTAAGCGTCACTAGATTTGTAGCACTCTTCTTCTCGTTCATAGACAGTGTACTGTAAGTGGTTCGTTCAACGAATCTCTTTTACTTTCCATAGGTTGACAGTATAATCGCTTTGTTGAACGATTTGTCCACCACAACGGTCAGTTCTGATCCACTTTACGTGTTTTGAGCTATTAGGAGGCTCATCAGTCATGTCAATCTTCTGTACTGACTCTGGAACCTCTGATCACTGCTATGGTGTTTTTCCGGTTCACTCGTAACTTTTCCTTGTTTGCACAATTTTGGGTTTATTTTGATGACTAGATTATCCTTGTATGCCAACTGTATGGTTGCCCGCTTGAGTTTAGATAAACGAATATTTTGGACTGGAACTAACCAGTCTGGCATAATTCTATGGACGCATAGCGCAACAGGTGGCATATAACAGTCATAGTGTACAACCTGTGAGCATTTAGCACATTTTTACTTAGTTTATGTGAACGGCTTTCCTCCGATTCGTAGTGATCTGTAACATCTATGAAGTATGTTATCAGTTCCTCTTGGGAGGACCGCATTCCATGCATTGACTGTGTTTGCAGAAAATAATACCATCTAACGGTTTCTTCATGAAAATGCAGTTTAATGTATATTTGTTACATATTTGGTTCATGCGGCCTTTAGCACTTTGATTGTGAATCTTATCTTCCAGGTAAACTGTTCGGTTTCTCATCCCTGTGTGGACGTCCTCAGACAGAAAGAATTGGATTGGACGGATAACTACTCAGAGGTCACACTTCGATTTCTCCTTTTCCTCTATCGTTCAAAACCGAGCTTTCAGCCGGTGGTCATGTGCTCCGAATTCATCGGTGCACTTATTGGTATACTCAATCCCGCCTCACACCCATCGGATATTTTGCAGTCCAGTCGTGTAAGTAACTGGGTTGTCTTTATGCTCACGTAAAATCTCTTTTATCGGACACATGCTTAGGATATGAACTTGAACAGAGTCTGTTAGTATTGGTTGTCTAGGTCCGACTTGATATGAAAAGTTAACGCCTGTCACTTACAACTCGCTGCACTGTTACCTATGCTCTGTTTGTAGTCCACTCACGCAGAATGAATGAGGCAGTTTGTTATTGTTTCTTTTCTTCTCAGTTGTTAAACGCTGCTTAATCCTTCGCTCATCGTTTCACTCGATTTATTATGACTTCATGTCCGACCTATTCATCAGTGGCCACAATCTGGCGATCAATTGAGATGTGGAATGCATACTGGTAAACACGATTTCGTCGCAAGAATTAGAAACTCAAATGTGTTTGATTTTACAGTGTCACGGACATTCCCACACTGTATGGTGATGATGATCCGATCCCTGTATGTGTTGCTGCCTGGTAGTCTTATGAGTGAACTGATCTTTCTGCATCACGCCGTTTGGTTTTTGAGCTACAAGAACCCTCACTGTCAATATTACTCACTCAGAATAATCAGATGTTCTGAAACGATGTACATCGCTTACTGTGCTGCCCAACTGGGGGGAATCAGCACAGGAATCTGAGCGACACTAAGCAATCTCAATTTATTGAAGGAAAAAACAGCAGCCTTTCATAGAAGAACGACAGTATTTACGACTACTATTAAGCGGCAGGCGTCGTCACGCTTTGATTGGCCAATTTGCTACTGTGTTGTTCCACGACCTTGCATCTGGCAACTGCGTTGTTTGAAACAGATACGTATCCAACAGCAGCTGATCACTATCTATGATTGGTTGGCGCTAGTTTGAGTATAATTCCGTCTGTAGCAGCTTGTGTGCGAACACCGATTGGATACGTTTCCTTTTATCAACAAGCCGCTCCAGTCCAGTATCATTACAATATCGTTTTCATTGATCGATACAGTCCTTCCATCGTACAACGTAATCATTCTTTTGCTGGGTCCAATTTTGTTAATTGCAGCTGCGTATAGTGTACAAGGTATAGTGTCCTGTCGGCGGATGAGGTGAGATACATGATGACCTCGTTTGGAGGTCTGATAAACGAAGAGTTGATTATATTCTATTAAGGTCTTCTGGGTGGTGTATGCCTTGAAGCGGGAACACGTACGTCAAAATACAGCGAACAGGAAGCGAGAGCCATGTCTTTTCTTTTTACATACAAGCTAGGTTACTGGTGCTCATTGGCTTAATATTTTTTTGTCCACGAGTATACACCATGCTTCTTTGACCTATGTGGACTTCACACAGAAAACTGTTCTGTCCATTTTTATCTGCGGATAAGTTGTCTAACTATTGTTTCTTTAAAGGATGCGATGGCTTCTCTAGCCCATCCTTTCTGATAGATTGTTGTATTGTGTTTAACAACTTTATATCGAAAGAAGAAGGGCCTTCAGATTTATGGCTTCGTAGTCAATAGGTTAACCATTCTTCGGCCTCTTTCTGTTGGCAAAGTCCGTTCTTTACCAGCTTTTTTTCGCTTTCAACTCAGTTAACGAGCATAACTCCGCGTGAATTTGTGATGTGTCATAGGAACTCTACCGTCATTACTAAACCGAATTCAACCATGAATTTTACACACTTTTCCGTTCACCTGTCGTTAAAGTTAGCACACGCATCACTGCAAACCAGCTTCGCTTTCCAGTCTAACAACCTGAGATAAGTACGATATTTGACGCCCCGGTTTTGTCAGAGGCCAACCCCCGGTCCATGCCACCTGTTTAGCTGGTCATCATGTTAGGTGAACACCAGCAGTCCAACTGGCATCACGGCGAATATGAGGCATTGACTCAGGCGCACTGAAGATGGGGAAAGAGCGCGTCAAGTGAGGTTATAATACTCGGAAGTAGGGACTTCAAATAACCCTAGAAATCGTACTCGGGTTGAAACCCCCCACGCAAGTAATAAAGAGACCTCGTACTGGTTGTACTAAGTAGTTCTTGTTCATGGAGCAAGAAGCCGAATTTATGGATGTGCAACAGTATTAAAGAAATCAGTCACTCATTGGCTGATCGTACTGGCACATGCACAAACTGTATGTTGCTTGGTGCAATACATAACAAAGAAATTAACGAATAACGTACGGCTTAACGTTGAGACTGTTGGTCCAATCCTGTCGTAATATCTTTAACGCGACGTTTGGATTAGCCCCCTGTTACATCTTCTGTTTTGTCGGGGTTTGGATAAGCGATGAATCAAGTAGATTTTTACCATAATTTCCCTTTGTGGAGGCTTCTTATCGGTGATCGATGTTAGGATATTGGACTATTTGATTAGCCTTGTGTGCCACGGTCGGTTTTATTCTATGTAGCGTGTGGACACTTTGCTGTTACAAATTGTCTGCTAACCCTGGACTGACATTAGTCTGTGTGGTGCGTGCCATCATAACCGCAGTCAGACGGTCAAGTAATCCAGTCAGACAGGCTCATGCGAATGCTGGCATTTGTACACAACAGTTTTACGACACTCTAAGCGGACGAATTAACTGGGGAGTCCTAACGTTAAACCAATATCTGAACGGATGAGAAAGCCACATAGAGATTGCCTCATATATTTATTAAATATCCCTAGTTGCGTTTTGCAGCAACTCATAAAAACCCCCGATTCGTGGACGACTTTCTTTTTGAAGATAGCAAATTTCTTTCTCTTAATGCACTAAACCACATGTTACTTATTACAACATCGAATTAATGTACGACCTCACTGAAATGTCTGCTGTTGTGTTTTAGAGAAACCTCATTATTTGTTCTTCCTAGTGGTCAGTTGAATAGTTTACACCATACCCAATTTTCGTTTACTGGTTTTTTGTGTAATCCACGCCGTTCGACTTGTGAACCAAAACTCATCTTGTACAGGTTAGCAATGTTGGAATCACCTCACTGTGGGGTGAGTATGTGTTAAGTAGAAAGACGTGTGTAATCAGACCAAGCAAAATTTCGGCGAGGTCACTCATTCCAAAGGCTATTATTTCTTTTTGATAAAGAATTTGTTTTGCCACATTTTTTAAATGGCTTGTAGATCAGCACTACTTCAAATACAACTTTTCTGATTCATATATAGGTGCGGTTTTCATCGATTTGAATGTATTTGGACAATCCCCTTCTCACGAAGTCCTTTGGTTTACTATTGAACATTTCACAAGTTTACTGAAAGCTTTTCTCTTGCTTTTTTTTAACTCTGTCACCCAGCAAAATACAGTGCCGATTTAACATATTCTATGTTACAGTTGCCCGCGATTGTCCTCTTTCAATTACTTTCAGAAAGTAAACATTTACCTCAATAACAAAAGATCAACGGTATATTATTTCTCGCTTCTTTCATCGCTCAGTTCACTGTAGATCGGTGGTTAGATTGTTCATCTGCTGTTCTCGCGGTTAAAGATTCGACTACGCATGTTTAAGTTTTAGCAGCTTGGGTGTGCCCAATTCACATTGCCGTGTATATCATGTAGCAGTAAACGCCGTTCAGTGTAAAAGTTGGGAACCTACTTTCTCCATATGTGTGTTCGTTGTGCTCATTTTTATGTTGTCTACGGTTGATATTGTTTTGTACGTTTCTCCCCATCCGTTAATTCAACTCGGACTCAGCAATAAGTTTTCACGTCGTTGTCTGTCCCTTTCTCAAACTGGACATATGGAACATGTACAAATAATGTTTTTTGTTCTTTCACTTGGCATCATTCTATTTTCCTGAATGAGCATCTATTATTTCAGGATGCACGGGTTGTAGTAACGGAATGCTTCATGAAACTCATTCTAACTGCAAAATTCCGAAATCACTTTTCTCCTCATTTAAACTTATCATTCAGGAAGATCATAAATAGTACTTGCAATTCACTAACTCTCCTGTTAACATCCGATTTTTTTATTAGCTGATTGGTTGGTCCTACAATCATCGCTCGTGATTGGTGATCGGAGTGATTCGGAGTTAATGACGATGGTTCATTTTACCCATCAATTGGTTCACGAAATCCTCAGCACGCCTAGTTGGAGGTTTAATCGTTGCAATTCGAGCTCCGATTCTCTGTACTTGCATCGCGCGGTCATTGACTGGGTTGCAATGCGTTTACTGGTTGTCATCAAGCTTTCTAAACCCGCTCCAACTTCATGTTTAAGAAGCGATCTTTTGTTGTAATTCATCAGTGCCACATTGTTGGGATAGGTGTAATCGTCTTTCTGTCAAGTTTTAGTTTTCGATCGAAGTAAGGAGATCCTAACCCGTTTATGAATAACCTTTACCTGTATTTCCAACTCATTAGAGTCCATAAATCGGTGCGTATGCTCTGATGACTTCTGCGAAATTTGCAGAAACTCAGTCCACCTCGAGATTCCAGATGACTGTTTTTAGAATCTGTGCTAGCCTAGGTGTCCGTAACTTTGGCCCTACTTCATGAAACTCATTTCATCTGGGATATGAAACGAAACTTTTCACGGCTGAGTTATTTTCCAACTTCGGCGTCTTCCTTTCGTAAAGCAGAATGTGTAGTCAAAGTTTACTTGGTGCACATTCTTGATGTATGACAACAAACATGAAATTGGTTGTGCATTTCAGACGCATGTAAGCCAATAAGCACTTTCTATTTATTCTATTGTGCTTTTCCTTGTATGGCGTTGTAAATTATTTTAACACAACTGCGTTGTTATCCGTTAGTCGATTTGCTGCAGCAGTCAACAAACCGTGTGTTTCGCAACTGCTCATGTCTGTTACTCATTCTTTGGTTTATAATCTTTCTAGACACTGGATGCCGCTCTTCAACCAACCGAGTCGTTTTTCAAACACTCACCGGTTCTGAGTCTGGTGCTTGAGTTCGTCAAAACGATCGTTACTGATAGTCTCATGCTTCCACCATCCGTTCATCAGCCTGTACATGTGATCGATATGTTGTTAGAGGTAAGTCTGTCATCGCTGGCTTTTTTTGTTTAACCTACAGGTGGTTAGCCATAACGTTTCAAACAATCTACATTCTTTTATTCTTTCTGGGTGTTTTCTATAATCCGTGCCTTCGGTATTTTTATTTCATACATGCCTTTTAGTTAAATTCCAATTATTGTTCTCATGTTCCTCTGTCTGTATTCATTTTCCGTTATCTTCTTGCTACTTAACGGTGCATGGAGTTTTTCACCGTTTGCATTTGATCATAGCTTTAGCCGTTCAGCCACCCAATTACGTGTAGAAATACTGTACTACGGTTTTGCTCCTGTCAGTCTTCAAATTTACTCCCTGTCCCTATTCCTACCGGAAGCTAGGTTGTGAAGCAAGCTCTCTCTCTCTGTATATATATATATATATATATATATATATATATACAGCATGCTTGGCGAAAATATCACATCCCAACCTTATGATGCAACTAGTGTGTATCCAACAAAATCCCCGTTTACTCGCAGCTAACCGAAATATCGATCAGCAAGTTCTCGTAGAGTTTGTTGTTCTGACGGTTAATCCGTTATTTTCTCGTCTCTACTCTTGTTACCTCGTTGACGTCGTCGTATTCGTGTTCTCCTGTTCGCTGCAGGCCTTGTCTGACCAGTGCGGATCTAAGAAGCAGGACGAACTACAAACAAACGTTCTGTGTGAACTCTTGGAACATTTTGTCGCAACCGACTTACTCGTGGATAAAACTGTATGCGTTCCGCCTGGCGGCGACAGACAGTACATCTCGATTCATTTGGTCTACTTTTGTTCTCGCATTGTGGATAAATTGTGGCAGGTTGGTTAATCAGTCGATCACTAATAGTTGCACTGTTTTTAGTCGTTTCTAGTAGTATATTTAGTTCCAGCTTAGTTTAATTAATTAACATACTTCCATAGTCTTCGTTGTTTTTCGGTGTGCACCGAAAATGAAAAAATTCTGTTTGGAAACTATTGTCGGATGCTGTTTCTTCCGGGCTCCTTTTTGCATTATCAGGTTCTCAGCTGTTACGATGATGTCAGATAATAAGACAATTAATATTTGTTATGAGAACGGCATCGCCTTAAATGGGTCATCTATCGACAACATACACGGCATGATGATTCGTTTGAATGGCAAGGCTGGCTTGTACCTAAACCCGTTTGTACCTTTGCAATGTAAAATGGTTACCTGGTTGGACTGTTTCTGATCTCGTGTTTGTTTTTGAAACTGCCAAATGCTTTAACTACCTGGTGAGTGCCATCACATTAACCTTTATGGCTAACGCTGCATCCAGTGTGTTCGAAACATTTAATGAATGAAGCATATCAGTCAAGTTGTACTACATCTACTTTTGCACGCTTGTGATATCATTACTCTCCAGAAATACATGGCATTCTGCCAAAACGCTGATTGCATCACTCTGACTAGTACTCGTCACGCGTTGCTTTCACCGTGCGGTTGGGGACTTACCATAAGATCTGCGCAACTCCTCGGTGGTTTTATTTCGGGGTTTTCTAACTTCCCTAGATGGGCAACTTGACTTAATCCAACCTGATTATTACCTAGGTTCACGTTCCTTGATTTCACGTTAAATAAATTAGACTCCCTTCGCATAGAGACAATTGATGTACTGTAATGAACATTTGATCTTTCATCCTAGTTTGCGAATATGGATCATTTACAGGTGTCTAGCATTGAGTTCGTCGTTCTTTGCCTGTAAATCGGACTGTTTTTTAACATTGATGCATAGTTGAATTCTCGACAGTGTGGTTTTGGAGTTGTTCAGACGATCGTTGTTCATTCTGTAAATCGTTGCATACCTATGTATGTTTTTAGGTTCACTAGATTTCAACCTTTTCGAGCATATCTGAATTCCAGTTTTCGACTGACGACGCTGACTAATCTTTCCGCCCATCCGCTGTCTCTATAACTCTCATATGAGCCAGCTTATCAGGTCTTGTTTGTTGTTTTCCCAGTATGCATACTTACGACCGTGCGATTATTCCGGAGGAATATGTTGTCAGCTGAACTGAACAAGCCTGTCGTTAAGTGACGGGCTTATCAATAATCAGCCAACCATTTTTCTGGTGGTCTGATGGCCAGCGTATGTCTTAACTTATACGTTGCTGCTGCACACTTTTGTGTAATTACAATATAATATGGTATTGGTTTCCAATTATTATCAGTTGTTTTGGTCATAAGTGGCTTTTTTGTCACTCTTTTTTAATCGATCTTTACAGGAGACTCGAAATGTGTTTGTTGATCGATTTGCGCAAAAACAATTCTACACCCTATGAGACTTTTCTTAGCTTTTTCCCACTGTCTAGTTCACAGGATATCCACCTTCAATTCCATTGTTAATGAATTTGAAAAGTAACTTTGTGTTACTGGAACTCATTCATTGTGATCGTAAAATTGTTTATCAATCGTTAACCGGAAATTTGACGTGGTTAGCGGATTTTATCGCATTGTGGCCTGATTTTGATAAATAAACCTATTTTTTCTGTAGGATTCCAATGTCTTTAGGCATATACCCGTGTATCTCGTAGCAAATGACTTTCATCTACATTTCTGATTGTTGGGAATAGTAACGGAGTTATTAGCCCTTGACTGATTGTTTAGGTATTCCACCGCTCACCGTGCCTAGCATTTAGATTACGATTGTCTGACCATCAAACGAGACGACGGCATCGGTGCGTAGTGGTTTGAGCGCTCAGTCCGATCATCTCGCTCGTTCGGATTTGATTCCCCCTCTGCGTTTTGAAATACTGTTTGACACCGACAAGAATACGCCCAGGGTTAAGTGTATAGTGGACGGTCCGTTCATCATTTTTGCCCTTTCCCTGCATTATTTTTGTGTAAATGTGTGCATATGGGTTTACACTGGATACTGGGTTTATGAATGGAACCACAAGTGATGTCGTTCAAGCCGTTTGGGGTTAGGATTATGCCTGACGTCCCTTGGCTTCGGCCACTTTGGCAGCTAATCCGAAACGCATTCCATAGACCACCACCAATCTGTGATAGAGAAGCAAGTAGTAACAATGCTTTCCCCTGTTTTGTCTTTATGGGCTAAAACCACGGCTTGTAGTTTGATTCACTGGAAATCAAAATCCTCAGCGTCCTCTTTGTAGTTGTCGATTTTCTTCTAATATACCGTATGCCCCATTCACTGTGTTATCTATACTCAGTCTCTTGTGCTAAGGTTTCACAACAGTCTGCTGAGTGGTCCGAACTGTGCACCCGGATGTGTCGATCACCTTTTTTCTCTGTATGGACGGGTGAGTGTAACATTAGTCTGCGAAGCACGCCATTATCTCAAATCGGTGTCACAGGCAAAATGCAATCGCAGTGGACGAAGACTAGTAGTTGCATCAATTTTAAAGCGACAGAAATGCATGATTTGTTCGTTTCGATTGGCAGGTCCCTCCGTATCTCTTGAGCCGCTTCGATTCTCATGTTGGTTGTATTTGACCTTTGTTCTAGGGCAGTGAATTCTTCAGCTACCGTATATTCCGTCATGACACCCAATGTTCGTCTCCGCACTTCGTTGATTGTCAATGTAATTGTACGCCAATTCAACCCATCCTCCCGTTGCCGATTTAATGTCAATGTTGTAGAATTGAAGGTCAAGTGATCGCGTTAAGCTCAATGTACCACCGATCAGCACGATACAACCGTATTATCACGTCGAGTTTTGGCTATTCCTACCCTTCTTTTGTCATTCTGCGTAAGCAGGTGTCAATAACCACGAACTAATTGTCTTGTATGTGTATAGTTATTCACGATTCCGCATTATTCCAGCACAATATTTTGAATATTTTTGATCTCTCATTCAGGGTTGTTTTACTGGAGAAGTGACCAAATTGGTCAGTTTTCTCATTCATCTTATTGAAATTTGGCCCGATCGTTCGTCGTCTTCAATCAGCGAATATCATCTGCGATTTAATTTGAGTTCCATCTACCGAAGTTTAAACCGTGCTGTCCTGTATCAACTGTCCCGGCCAATTCTTACCAGATACGATCAGCAACAAGCACTTGAATTGTTTGCAAAAGTACAGCCCAGACCTTCTCCAACGGAACAATGTACTGTCACGCACTCTCATACCGAATCTGTGGACATGTCTGTTGATTTGGAATCCACGTCGTACAAATCGAGCTCCTTGTTATTCCACCCTGAAAATGCTGATCCCGATTTTCCAGCATGTTTAATTCATCTATTAATGCAATTCGTTCGCTCCGATCGCCTTCCAGTTTACGGTCCATCTGGCCGACAGCCATGCACTATCGCTGGTGGTCCGGTAGCATACAGACCGAAACTATCCCATGCATTGTTACCAAAAACGGAGCCTGTAGAACAGCTCACCAACGAAGAATCCGGTGTGAATGTGAACTACTATAGAACAACGTTTTGCGAAGATGATTTCGAAACCGGTGAAGAGTGCATCGTATTACATTCCCCAGAAGGTAAACGCACGATACAGAATCGGAACGACTTGACAGAACCTGTGATCTCGAGTTCATTGGAATCCGTTGAGCTTAGTTCGGAGAATTTCGACCGGATTACTGAAGCTGCGTTACAGCTGTGGGCAGAGTGTTACTTAGCAAGGAAAACGGTAAGCCACAAATCGCCCACCTATTTTGTTTAGTCATTAATTAAATGGCGGTCAGGCAGATAGGACTTTAACGGCTTAGTCTCATTTTTGTTGCCTGGAAAAGTGGTTTCGTTCCAGCGTGTATGCATTAGAGAGGTTTCTTCATTGACTGATTGGGCTTACAAATGTGTTGCTCTGTTTCAAGTCTAGTCAGATACTGTCGTGTTTTAGACTTTTTCCGTCGGAGCAAATCAAAACGACTTTCTCTCTTTTTTCGCATGCTTTCGCCCGATCACGGTATAGGTGTTTGGTAGTTCGTCCTTCATACTTTACCATCTTTACGTCCCATCCAGTCCGCTTCCAAGTTTAATCGAATATAATTAGTGGCTTTGACTGTTACACCCATCTGAACCGCTTCAAGGTTTTCAATTCCATCTCATCTCCATTCTCTCTATTCACAAACCAGGTGATTGCTACACTTGTTCCAGACACTCCACTCGTTAGTGGACTTACTGTTCCCTCACTTAAAGACTGGGCTCCAGTGTTGGAAGCCCCGTGTCTGATGGCTTGGGCTCAGCACGTAGACAGCGAAGCAGCCGGAACAGGTGGTACTTCGTCTGATGCGCTTTGGGGTCGTATCCCCGGTCCACCATCTACCGAATCCCAAACGACTCCGAACGGTTTGGTTTCCACACCCTCGTTGGTTTCCAAAGGTAGCCCTGGGTCCACCTCGCAATCGTCTACAGGCATGCACCATCAGTTATCACTCCGACTAAGTCGTTTGCCTAGCAGTATGTTTCGACTAGCTGCGATGTCTTCCGTACCGAACAATCAATCGTCATCGGTAGACGGTCCACTTTCTCCGAGCTCCTCGTCGGTTATTGTTCCAATAATCAATGTTGCTACTGAAGGGGTGGCTAAGCATATCGCAACTGTCGGTCCGACGCAATCCAGTATTATAGACAGCGTCCGCAAAGTGAGTTTGTTTGTAACCTTTAGGTACAGCGTGCGCCAGTCCATTCGTATTTCGAGCTACTTCACATTCTTCATTCTATTCAGGGTTAATCTGTATTTAATTCTAAACCAATGAAGTGTAGTTGCTATCGTTACTACAACTACCGAAAGTAGAATTAAATGTTGATATAATTAAGCAATTAGTGAGCAATCGAAGATGAGTTTCAAGAACTCCGTACATGTGTCTTTGCTCACCGTTCACATCCATGCCTAACATCATCGCCAATCATTCTCTGTGATCGTCCTGGACGGCCGTTCGCCACGACCTCACCTTATTTGATGAAGGATGACTTCTTTACTAAGGCAGATCTGTAGCAACTGCACTTCGCACTCTCACATCACAAGGTACTGTTTGCAAGACTGATTTGCCCATAACCCTATCTTCGAGAGCATATTGACCGCGTCATCTATCCTAATGGTGTCATCTCGTCGGCTTGCGTAATGTTGTTGACGATATGCCTTTGAGGTTAATGGAGGTGCGTAATTTGTTCACAAATTTCCGTCATTTTGGACGTTCCAAGTGCACCGGATTTGTCTATTAGAATGAATGTTCTAGAACGCATGCGTGTGTGTTCCATGACAACACAAATATGTGAAAGTGCGCAGTCTACGCTGAACTTTATGCTTCGACAGAGCGTTCACTATGTTGCACGCCGTTTATTGTGGTCACTGACGATCGTCAGAAATTTCATAACTGTCAGGTGTCGGCTTGGTCACGAGTTGTGAAAACTCTAAACGCTCTGCTGAACGTGGTTAGGAACTGTACAGTCATATCGCCGACCGGCAACGCTCTCGAACATGGTCATATGAGGCAATCAGTGATGCTTTATCCATACGATTACGGATCCTTCGTGATTTTCTGTTTTTTGGCTTTGTTCATGTCTTTTCTTTATTTCGTAATTTTTATTTACATTGCTTGCTACCGGTTAACTGCAGTTTGAGTCGTAATATCAATGATTAGGATGCAAGGCTGGAAATGTGTTCGAATGTTTTCAAATGCCAACTTGTAGTGTTTACCTCAGAACGACAAAGTACTGTACGAAGGGAATTTACAAGCAATTCCACGTAACCGAATAGTTCAGGCAGACGTGTATTAACTCAATAGATTGAGAAAACATCCCACATTCCATGCATTTTCTGTCCCATGCACTTGTGTGAATAGCTGATTCAGTCACTTCAGTTCAAATCGTTGAATGTGGCTCGTATATCTGACCGCTTGGAAACTTCACGTCAATCGTATTGTTTACTGTTACCCATTATCCATCTTGAACAACGGTTTCATATTTCTCATTCATTTTGGCCTGTTTGGGTTTCTTTGATGTGCCCACATTTGGGAACACCTATTGGGACACGATTCAGTTTTAAACCACTGCATTTCTTTAGGTACTACTTTGTAGAGCTGATAAACTACAAGATATTGAATTCTGTGCAGCATGCCGACTTTGTTTCCGACAAAAGCATTTGAAGTAGCCGTGGACCCAGGAAGTTATGCACGCTCCGTAATAGGATTATTAGGATGCATTGGTTTCCAGCTAGTTTCTTACGTAAATGATCAACGAGTGGTACTTCACGAGGCGGGGTCGTTGTCCATCAAAATGTCCTGAAACAATCCGCCATACATTTGTACTTTTTTTACCCAGTAATGTAAAAACAGAAGGTTAAGGATGTGGTTTGCGTGTTGACTGTTGATAGCTTCTCCTAGGCTAGTGGCTTCTTTGTTAGTGAAATTGAAACCTCACCTGCTAAAAGGGTCACATGTTTGACTGTGGTTCGACATTGATATTGATATTGCACGCACACTCTTTACCACTGTAGGGCATCGATAATCTGTCCTCGTGTTTCCCGCCACACTACCAAGGAGCAGTTTGACATAGCTGTCAAGAAAAGGCTTTGGCGTTAAGACAAATGTGTCCAGAAGTGTAGTAGTAGTGTGCTGTTATAATGGTCGAAATCTATTACTCTTCACAGTTTTGAAAATTCGACGAGATAGGCTTGTCGGGTACTTTATATGAATATGATACATTAGAACAAAATACAGAACCATCCGATCGATCTTCAGCAGAGCACGAACTAATTTAAGGAGTGACCTGCGTGAACTGTTCATCATGCTAACACAAACTGCCACGAAATAACCATAAAATAGCTACGATTGTTTCCCTTTTTCCATGGTTTTGCTGATTCATATCAATTATTTTCCAATTATTTGTAGCAACATCTTCAAGAAGTACGACTGAAAATTATTCTAAAGGATTATCAAAATGGTTATGAAGTGATGGAATCAACATCTGGCTGTTGTTTTTCGATACCGACGGGTAACCAATAGTCGTTAAGTTAATAATAATTAACATTAGCCAATTTATATTCAGTAGGCTACAGGATCCTACGCGCACATCGTCTGGTTCACATTGCTAACCATACGTAACCGCTTTACCGAAACTGTGACGCGGAGAATAGAAAAGTGAAATATTGTGCTAACACAGGGTAGAATCGATCATTTGTCAGCGTTAGAGATTTATGTAGTATGCAAGTGAACTTGTGCACATAAGCCTGCCCGAGAGACAGCGGCGATTCAGTGCAGTGTGGGAGCTAGTGAGACCCGTGTGCGACGCAGCACTATGTTCAGGTCTATTTTAATGAGTGTTTGCTGGCTTTTTGGAAAGGTGGTAATAACCCGGTTCAGGTTTGTTTATTAGTCCGCCCAACATCGGGTGCATGTTGGGCCTTGCGACATCCCACCGGTATAAGCTTCAGTTGCCAATCTGCTGATGTGTTATGTGACCGGGTAGTGTCTACCGTATTGTGAAATTTAAATTTCACACGCCCGGTTAACTTTTGCATGTTAGTCAATCTACAGAGGTGTGTGAATGATAGGGCTGACGGATGTCGACAAGGTATAGTTACAGATGAGTAGTGGGAGATTTCGATTTTCATATGGATTGAACATCACCCACAATTGATCGCAGCTGTCGCATTCCCATAGACTTTCCGGTCGGCCCATTTCGAAATGAAGCACTAGACTCGAGTTTCGCTCTCATATGTGAACACATGATAATTCGGTCGTGCCTAATGTGAGGTCAGTGACGCAGTGGTAACCACGGTTGCCTCATGAACAGCGTGTCCGTGGTTCAAGTTCCAGCTGTGGCGATGATATGCACTACTGAGGAGCTCTAATGAGAGCGAAACTCGAGTCTAGTGCTTCTTTTCGAAATGGGCCGACTGGAAAGTCTATGGGAATGTGACAGCTGCGATCAATTGTGGGTGATGTTCAATCCATATGAAAGTATAGTTAATTATGTTGAACTCTTCGGACTTGAGCTTGTGAACTACGTACTGCGAATTCACCTGCAAGTTTCCTCGTCTCTCCCTGCACGCAGTCTGGCTGCTGTTCCTGCGGCGTTCGCATGTACACAGGTACATTCTGTCGAAAATACAGTGAATTACACTTAAAATATCAAATTTATCTTTATTTTTTATATTTTCCATCCGACGTATTTCTTTGATGACCACAGTTTGCAGAAGAATGACAATATATATCATGTGTGTGGTTTAGGATTTCTATCAATTTTTGGAACGGGGATGCATGCCTAGGTTCTCTGACCTAACCGATTACACAAAAGGTCTCGGGTTATCCGTTCTAAAGGTCCACAAACTGTAACAGCTTGATTTCTAGAGGCTTATCTGATTTGGGATGTTGCCCAACAAATGATTCGTCGTTTTCAAGTGACAAAAAGATATGTCTTCATTAAGCTGGTTACATAGAAATGTTGCCTTTAAAGATAATGTTAATATATCTAGTTGCGAACCGTAGTTTACACACACACAACCCCTTGTTCGTTGTTGCTGTTAGATAAGCATCAGTGAAAAAAATGAGAAATCACAAATGTTTTGTTTGAATGGTCACTAGTCGTCAACTCATCTTATTCCGGTTTGTCATAAAGTTAGTGGATGCCGGTAGGACACCAGACGTTTTTGTCGGTCATCGCTGCTTTATTTATTTCAGGCAATATCATAATGGCCGTATATCTTCTGAGAGCTGCTGCCCCTTCACGACGACATCCATTGAATCTAAGATTGTCTGTGATTAGCCATTTGACATAGTGTGTATTTCCTCAGTTAACCTGTAACTTTTTCAGTTTTACTCGTCTCTATGTCACCTCTACGTGTTTTGGAATGTTTCTTGACTCGATGTCAATTTAAGATACCCGTTGGTGTTGTTGCGGGTCTGCTCCATTCTCTATTTGGCAACAGCGAACAAGATTTCACACCTGGTTTGTACCTGCATGGGCTAACGGACGATTGGTCGGCTTGTATGGCACAAGAAGACGCAGATCTGCTAGTTACAATGATTGGACGAAGCAACCTCGCCTTAGTTGATGTAAACTGAACGGAATTCAGTTGGTCGCAGCTTTCTCCTTCACCTGCGTTCGCAACAGGGATTCAGATCCCGATCGTAGCCAGTACGTGCGCTACTAACTGGCATCAACCAGAACGAAACCTGAGTCTAGCGTTTGTTTTTCATCGAGACCAGCGGAATAATCTGTGCGATTTTGGAGGCCCTGGTCAATTTTTACCACTATAAGTATAGTGGTATTTGATTGTATTATTAACCTGCTATATCGTTTAATTGAGCTAGGTAAGTGAGGGAGCAACACTACGATCTACGATGTCCTGGTCTAAAGTTCAGAGATTTGCACAGAACAACCAAAGATCAAAAATCGTGTTCTGTGGTTGTTTAGTGTCTTTTTGGACGGTGCTAACTTTTACAGTTTTCGGGTTATCCGCAGAAACTGGTGCGGGCTGAACTAACTATGAACGGTGATTTGTTCGTTTGGTCAACAAATCAACAGATGTTAGTAAGATGGAGTGGATAGATGTTTTGCATCCAGCTGTTGGTTTCTACTGTTTATTAAGCGCTTTACTGTAAACCACCGATTGACTTATTCCCATTATGTACATAGTTATCGCGCTCACTGATGGTACAAGAATGCGATTGATTATGGCTCACCCATCATCAACCACATTGTTCATCCAGTACCGCAGCCAGCTGATCCCCACGCCACTCATATAGGGTTGTTCGTCTGACGTGATTCACACGTAGATCACATAATCCAGAATAGGTGTGCAGCGAGTTGCTATTTTCTCCGGGCCTGATGCCTACGCTTGATGATTGCAACCGATCCACTAATCTGAATTTATCAGACCTACCTCCAACTGTGGTGGTACTCATCATGTGAATATTGGTTGATCACCCAGATATGATTTGATTGACGTATACAGCGGTTTGGACGATGACAACCAAAACATCTCCCTATCCATGCGAAGTACTGAGTTACCGATAGACTGGTGACAGGTTCGCCAAAATTTATCGTTTTCATGAGTTCTCTGTCATCTGAACACGCGTGTGTGCCCAATGCTCATCGCATACGTTCGCAGCATTATACTGCGTTCGCAGACAAAGCGTTGCTGATCTGAACGATGTCACTAACTTCCCGAATAGTTACCTGGTCATCTGGCTGTGTCTATATACTAAATCATGTCTTCCTTCGATTCGTCAGTTAGCTTGAACCATTCACGAGACGTTGTCAATACTCTGATTGCACGTTGTGTAAATTCACTGTTGCCTGTATGTGGTATCCGCACTCACTTATCACATAGGTCGGCAGTCGGTTGTTTACTGAACGTCGATTGGTCCTGTTTATCAGTTTGACGTTGATTGATTTTCGACATTCCACTGTTTCTAAAAACGTCTGCGTACGTACAACCCACCAACTGGTAACTGCGATTACGTGCGTAGTCTTCTTCAAAAGCTACCATAAAATTAACAAACGCTAATCATTTAGGATAGCATGATTGTGATTACTTTTTGAGACCTCTTGTTTAAGGACCAAAAGCAAACCAACCCTGACCAATAGGTACAAATGGTAAAGTCATGGTGACTTTGATTACTTCCAGTACGGAGCCAAAACGTGTACAGAGAGTGGCCGATACACCACCGGCGTGCCAGTGGGGACTCGACATTCTGTGAAACTTCTTCATTGACCTTTCGAATGATTGTGAATGTGCCTTCTCTTTCTTGTGCACGAAACTGTTCAGAAAACGAGAGTGGGTCCATGTAGGTCACTCTCGTTTTTCGAAGGCACCGGTTTATTCCCATCAAAAGTGACCACAACGTTTAACGTAAATAAAATAAGAATGTCATTGAATAAACAGCGTCCGTCATCACGTGGAACTCGCTATCATCCTCGTCATCACAGAATGATATATCAGTGGTACTCACTGATGTTTAACCGCCAAACAGTCATGAGAAGAAATACAAGCCCTGACCAGGAGAAAGAGAAACAGGAGAAGACCTAACTACTAAAAATAGTTACGTCTATATTCAAACATTCAGCAGCAAGATGCCTACACATTGCAAACGAACAACCAAGCCGAAAGTAAGACGTCATCAGCAAGACGGCTTTCACTGCCCCGCGCCAGTAAATGTAGTCACCTTACAGACAACTCGGTCACGCAACGATAACATTTACGTCACTGAGCTCAGTTAGCCGCCATTTCACCTAACTTCTGCAGCCACCGATTCTGATAGTCGCGAGGTCCTCAACCCAGGAGACGAAGCATGGGTAAAGTGGCCAGCACCTCGGTGAACGATTTCATTTATCTACGCCAGATTGTCATGTGTTCACCTCGCACCTTACGTCAGCCGGCCGCATCGTCGGCAAAGATTGCTTGATGTGGTAGACGACTAGCGGCATTCGTAGTACATGACCTAACTGTCTAAGTCTGCAAATGTAAGGACTTAACAAAGGATGAACTCACTTGACAGTCACTACCAAATACTCGCTTCTTAATTTCTTTGTTGTTTACTCACTGTTATCACCGGTTGCGATCGATCGAACGCAAACATCGACGGTCAAATGTCTGAAGACGGTTCACCTCTTTTATTCTGAGCGGCCAAGTTTCGCTGCTGCATGGTAGTACAACCTCTGCAGTTGGCTTATAAACGCGACATTCAAGCCTCAGAAGTGCTTCTGTCGCTTGAGCTGTCCTGGGTTAGCAGATACCACCATAGCCTTAGAGATACACGTTTCTGTTTCATTTCATATACCACCACCACCTTTGATGTAGCCTCCTAAGCACACAAACTATTCGACAACCTCCATGACTTCATTATCTAACATTAGGTCTACATACTCACAGAAATCTTTTGGAAATACTTTGTACTTGGAGGTCGCGAAGTGCATTCCGAAGACTTGGCAGGGTGAAAAATAGAATCTAGCATTGTTTGTGCTGCTTGGAAGCTGTTCAACAGCAACAACTGGTCGTCAACATAGTCAAGATCAGTCAGTCTTCCACCAGGCAGGAGGTTCACATCAGCACCTTGCGAGTATGGTAGAGAGTCCTCCATTATTTCGTCTGTGACGAAAATGAACAGCAGTGGTGAAAGTGGACAGCCTTGACACACACCACTCATGTTGTTGAAGCCGTCAAACAGTTCATTGTATATCCTAACCTGAGGCAAATTGAGGAAATAAAGCGCCAACAGTTTGTTCACATTTTTGCTTGGTACACTCTTGCGTTTAAGTGTTGATCAATCCACTGAATTTAACGCATCTTTTTAGTCAAGAAATACGGCAATTTTTATCCGGCGGTACACTTGACGCTGTTTCAGAATTTGTCCAAAAGTGAAAATCTGATCAATATGTCCTTACCCAGTATTAGATCGTCCCCTTGGTTACGCGCTCAGTCATTTGACTTAAAATTGGAAGAACGTGTCAGCTCTATGCCGGAGACCGCAAAGGACTATTAAACATGACCAACAAGATCCGAAGTAGATCATACATGGCAGTCACATGCAGAGGGAATCAATTGAAACGGTCCTATATGGCGGTCAGAGCGTTCGAACAAATCACATCACAGGGGGCATCAGAACGCGAACGCGAGAAACGAGTCCAGATACTGCGCAGGCGTTCGACCACCTAACTGAAATCTGAGTGGCAGCATGCCACCACCCACGACCATACCATCCGAACTAGGCCGGTCGGTCGATATGACGTGGTGCGTCCTAGCTGCTTCGTTAGGAGATGCGCCTGCTAACACCTAGGACAAAACCCTGTTGTTTCCTAATGTTCGCCCCCCGAGCTGCAGTGAGTCGACAAGTATAATGGATGCCAGAACTCTAGAAATGACTAGGGTCGAAGTACTTCCCCAAAGGTATTCGAAACAGCTCCAAACTTCTTTCTTAAATGTTGGAACTATTATCGAGTTACCCCAGGACACACGTTGGAACAACTAAGTCAAGGCCTCTATTAAAGTTTCATCACCTTTTTTGAAAACTGCCGCCATGGGATAATCTGGGCCAGTAACCCTATTACGTTTGACAACCGAAATGCAATTACGGACCTCGGTCTTAGTGGGTAGTTCCAAATGTGCCGACCAGAGTGCTACATTACAAATTTGTGGTGGTAACACAGTAGAAGCAGGACGTCAGTTAAATTAATTCAGTGTTCCGCTCACCGCTCTAACTTTCTGGACTTATTATGGATGTGTGTCACCTGTCTCGCTGATAAATTCATTGACACGTTCGCTTGAAGAATCTGCTGATGTCCGCTGAAGCAAAAGCGGTTTCCATTCCCTTAATTTTTTCCATTAACCATGCCTCACGATCAGCGTTTAGGCCATATTTCAGTTTCCTACCCATACCCCTCTTAAACTTGATGTAGGAACTGCCCAGATGAATGTTACGTCTAGCTTCTAACACCTCCCGAGGTTTCTCTGAAATCCAGTGTTTGTTTGTTGTAAATCTGAACACTGGTTCGTGCTTAATATCGTGGTGCGCTTGGCAGAATTCGGGTTACCTTCCCGTTAATAATTAGCACAAAAATCTCGGTCCCGAAAATACCGCAACTGTCCCGTGTTTTGCTCTCTTGACAAACCAAAAAGCGCGTGCAATAAACAGCTTTGTTCCGCCCCAAAACGTGTGCGACAAAAGCGAAAAATACAAAGTACCTATATGGCGCGCAGTGACCAAAAAACATTCCCGAATCATAAAGAGGTAATTCACCGGAAGAAAATAGATAAGGTCACTAATGGGCATAGCGGAATAAAAATTCGGACGGGTAAAGAACTAACCAAGGTCACCTTTCGACCGTCCTGAACAGTTCCGCTAAGTAGGACTGAGTCAATCGTTTTTTTTCTCGAGGTCGGAGGCGGTTTGAGATGTAAAAAACACCCCCTCCCATAACGTTGTTCAACCCACGAACCATCGCGTCGCATGGTACAGCACTTGTCCCATGAATGGCCTGGGATATTTCTATCCAGCAGCTATAAGAACCTTCGGAATAAGAACCGCTAAGTCTGTTTTCTGGGTCATTTTTTCACCTATGTTTTCCTGTTTGCATCGCCAATTTCTAACACCTAGCCGCCGTTTTTGGCGGGTTCGTTGCCCATCAAAAGATAAAACAAAACTTGCTCACTCGCTATGTTCATTGTTACGTTAAAATTAATTATTCATTGTGTTCTGTGCCAAATTGATCATTTCCATTGCTTTTTGTGGAGTGGGTATCCATGCTTCGTTTTTCGTTATTACCTCTATTTCTTTGCGTTACACTATACTTACTCATGTCTCCCCGTTCATGCTTTCTTTAGATACGCATGCCTTAATATTTTCAATGTTGCCTACTCAGATTTGGGTTTTGTACAGTTTTTAGTCTAAACATGTGATCTCCGTTTTATTTTGCTTCCATCTTGTAGACGATTGACCAGTGTATGCCACACCAGCTTGCTTATTTACGTGAGCTGATGGAACAACAGCGAAAGCGACACCATCGTGTGAGTTTGATTTGATTTGTGTTGAATATAATTTCATCGTCTGCTAAAGTTAATTGTAGCAATTCCAGCAGATGATGATGAAACAGCTGATGTGGCATTTTAATGGATCGTCTGGCTTGTTTTTGCTTTTGTATCAATGGCATGAGGGATGGTTGGTGGCATCCGAAACAGATTAGCCTGTCACAGTGACCGAAGACAAAGGACGCCTGCGGCTCAAACAGTCACCCCAAGTGGCTTGTGCTGCACCACTCACGGTTCCATTCACACATCACGTATCCCGTGTAAACCCGAAGGAATAAGACCAGTACGTGTGTGAGTGAAGCCTTCGTGTCCAGCCGACCAGTGCTGATTAGCCAATTGAATGGCTAGCACGAAAAGGAAACCCTAATCTCTCGGAATATAAACAAGGGGAGAGACTGTAATGACAAGATCTAAACGGTTAAGAAACATATGTAAAATGTAATTCAAGAGGCATTTCAGTATTCGAGTGCATGCTAGCGCATTCTAGAGAGGATAAATCTGAAAAACAAAATTCAAAATTGGACTACAAAAAGCGTAAGCAAACCATTCATCATACCATACACCAACACAGTGGCACATGCACAAGTTGTCCGATGTGTGTTTTCTCGTTTGTGATGTAAAATTTAGTCGGTCGTCCTTTCCTGAACTATTCGTAAAGATCCTCCTTCCATTTTTGTTTCCGGTAGCAAAGAAAACTACATTCGCAGTTATCTACGAGCAAAGTCGCAGCTAACACTTCTTTGATCTTATTTGCTGTGGAATATCTGTCGTCATGTCATTTACTGTAAACTTCCCGCAACAAATGTATCGTTTATATTGACATCGTGATGATGTCTAGTCTATGTTTAGCGTAGGATTTCGCACAGATTATACGATCTATAAACCACAATTTCAACGTATAAACAGTTGCGACAGTATACTCAGGTATTGCAGAGATTATGCGTTTATTTCACTTAAAACGTCAAGACATTCTGAAATATCGTTTAACATGTTTAGTGAGATCGGAGACTTCGATCTCCGTCGGAAGTTCTAATCGCGGGTGATCGATTGGAGTTAACAGGACAGTTACTGTGTCTCCTACTAAGACACTCAGGCGAACTGATCATTACTCATAAGCGAAGGTGGTTGGGCACTCCGAGCTAATTCTGTCGTGCCTAATGTGAGGTCCATAGAGCCAGTGACCAACACGGTTGCTGCATGAAAGCATGGCCAGAACTCTTGTCCTAACCGTGGCAAGGATGTGTGCACTACTGACGAGCTCTAGTGAGATCGAAACTCGAGTCTAGTGCTTCTTTTCGAAAGAGGCCGACTGCATAGTTTATGAGAATGCCACAGCTGCGATCAAATGCGAGTGTTGTTCAACTTGGAATTATCCAAATCCCCAACCACTCATCAGTAGCACGGCAATATGCGATGTATCTCTCGCGATCATTTGGCTACACCGTTGCAACGGGCCGCAACAGAATGGTCAGGCGTTGTAAAGCAGACGGACCAAGTTGCCTATGTTAACCAGACTTAGCAATTAGATTGTATACCTTTCGCGTCCATAGGAATTGACTTTTACACAATGTGTTTTATATTGTGTCCGTAGAACATGACTTTCGTGCAGTGTCGCTTGGAGGTCGAATGGGACCAGGTGGAACGTGAACTGACTCGAGAACGAGGCCTCTGGGGTCCTACCAACCCAGATCGTCTGACGCGCTGGAAACTCGATCCTACAGAAGGTCCGTGCCGGATGCGTAAGCGCATGATGCCCAATCCGTCGTTCTTCACACACTATCCGTATCAGCCGTTGATCGCAAGCAAAACTGGAGTTAGCAGTTCTGCTGTGGTGAGTTTCTTCGGGCGAGTTCATGATCATTCACCTCTTTTGCCGTCCTTTTCAAGACTGGTTGACTGGAATCGTATACTGGTCACAGCTGGTTGATTCATATTTCGCTTAGTATTATGAGCTTTTCACCGCGACTGCTTCGTTTGGCTTCACCATTGTTCGGCATTGTTATGAATTAAAGGCAAGATAAACGTGACCTTAAAAGTAGAACTCTGAGATTATTCACAATGACTTTATTTCAGCACTTTTTCCTGCTCTCATGTGATCCTCATAGTCACAAGCATATGTACACATAAGATGTTCTGTTAGTGTTGCCGAATTGAAGGTTGGAGATAAACAAGTGCGTTATTGGTAGACAGTTATTACTGTCTTCTTTCTTGATTGGTCTTGCTGTATCTTAATTAACAACTTGTGTTTGATCACAAAGGACTTGAAATATTTGGTCAGCATGCTCATTAGAAGTGTTGGTTATCATCACCACAACATCTTTGTAGTAACCCTGTAAATTGGTAGGTATTAAGTGTCGTGAGCCACAATTGAGAGAGCAGTGACCTGCTCCCGATATTGATTGATATTGAGCACTTAATTACTTACTTATCCGTTTCATCATTTCCTTGATTCCTCATTTGTTCAGTTTGCCTTGTGTTTCCTGCGTTTCTCTTCTACACTTGGTTGTGAGGTTACTCAAGATGAAAACACTACTTTACATAATTCCTGACTGTTCTTATCATGAATATCTTGAGACATCAGCCGACTGCATTCTAATGCGATGGTCGTAGACGTTTGGCTGCTACCTTTGGTGGTCATTTACTTTTTTCGATAGGCTATTTGTTTTTATCACTAGTACTGCTGCTATCTGCAATTTTGACTTTCAGTAGTCATTCTTCGTGTTCTTTCGCAAACAAATCGCCGTTGTTTCGGTTCAGTCTGCCTTTCGGAGGACTGTTCCAGAATATTGTTTTGTGCCCACATATAGAAACTGACTGCCGGTCAACTGTCAGTGAGTAAAACATTCTCGCGCTTATTTAGTGAGGTTAATAGACTTAACCCCTTTTGTTTTCGTTATTGATGCTCCGTCGTTTACAAGCCAACCACAAACGGCCGATTAATTTCGGCTGTTTAGAAAAAGAGACGTGGTGACCAAGGAATGTAATTTACGTCTTCCTACAAACCCGTGGTTTAGTGTGTAAATACCTGGACTATCATTATTCGGTGACCTAACAACGTGACGGTTATTCAGTCGCCGTGGGTTCGACTCGCCAGCGTGCGTAGTGCCGGTGTAACCTAGCGAGGTTGAAACGACTGTCCGTCGCTTCACTAATGGTCACTGGTACCACTCGTTTGCAAAACAATTAACTGTATTCAGCGTCGCTCATACGCTGCTTGTTGTGTCAAATGGTTGCAGTTGTGCCGTCACATGTTTTGAGTGTGAACTTATGAGAGTTACGAAAGTCCACATAGCCCCTTTTGCTTTCTTTTTCCCTGGGTAAGTGGTAGAATTTATAGGATTTCTTCACACTACCAACCGTAGTATTTTGTTACTTAAGCTCTTTCTGTTAACGGCGATTTCGCATCGTTACCGTTTAAGTCACCTTGTCCAGTTCGGAGTTTGCTAGTCTAAGTATCTTATTTGGGTTGACACACACTAAATTTCAGAGTAGGTTTGTTTGTAAATGTTGGATTATATGGTCCAAGATCCAGATATTGTACACTACGTCCTGTTTCCATCTGCGAGCACGAACAACTCTATTGATACCGTTCTTCCCCAGAACGATTTCGTGGTGGCTTAAAGACAACGACGCTTACCCAACTCGGGTTCGTTGGTTTAGACCTGTACGACCGCGGCTGCTGCTGTTTACTTTTTTGGACAGCTTGACAGCTCCTGACCCAAACGCGTCACGCGACAACTTGTACACAAAGTAATGCATAGACTGGATAAAAACATTATCAATCCGATTTAGTCTTTTTTTCCTGTATGGGAATTATTCTCTCTGTCTGTTGATTCACCTTATCCATCCAGTTTGACTTTGCTCACGTTTGTCTCTGGTTTACTTTTCAACAGAGTTTAACCATTTATGTACTACCACAAAATAATGTACCAACTTTTACGTGGTTTCGCTCGTTTTCGTGTTGCATCTGTCTATACACTTTTTAGGTTTGCTTGTTAGTCGTTCACTTTCCATTACTATCACACTTTCAGCCTCACAGAACGTCTTCGTCGAATGTTCTACCGTTGCGTTGCCGACAACCACGAAGCCGCGATGGTCGTCTGCACTTTTTGAACTATCAGTCTCGACGTATTCTGCATGAAGACTGGGGACCTCTCGCTCCTTGGTTGTCGTTTGTCGACAGAGCACGTACTAATAATGATAACCAGGCTTTGTCCGTTGGCGCACTGCCTTCCCCATCAGATAACTCGGGCACAGATATATTGGAGGCATCAAACGAGTCCTTCGATTCCTACCCAACATCGACAGAACTGAAACAGCCTTTTGATGCGGATGACTTGGAACGTAAGTCGGGTTTTTTTTTTGTTTGCGTATTTTTTTTAATAATTATACATTCGCCTTATGAATGTATCTTCGTTTTTGCAATCCTTGGTAGAGTCGTTACGCCAAACCGCTTCACTTCTTCGTTCGAAAGAACAACCTCACACACCGATCGGTAACTCGTCCTCAACGGATGACGTGGATGAATTGGTGGAACCGAATGAGCTGAATTCTGATAAAGAAGAAGCGTTGACCGAAACGTTTACCGCACCAGAACAAGGGGATGATGACACTTTGAACGACCTTCCTTTCATTAAGTCCAATGAGCCTGTTCAAGCCACTCCCACTGCCGTAGAGTCTAGTCCTCCGGTAAACGTGCCCTCTTGTTCAGCAACAGTTATTACTGAAGAGGAACAACTAGCTAGTCATGAGGCCATTTTGCGTCTGCTGGAACCTGGTGAGCGACCAACAGTGATGTATCGATGTGCTCGGATTCTTGGCCTGGATGTCTTCGAAGGTCTCTTATTATTTGGCAAAGCACACTTCTACGTTATCGATGGATATACGCTTATTAACACGCGTGAAATTGTAGATATCGATTCGTTGTCTCCTGATATTGTTCATGAGCCGATTGTACCATGTATTTCGGGTACCGGCCATGCGGTTAACAGCCCGGTTGGCACTACCGCCAACCTAACTGACCTGTCGAGTACTGGGGCTGTTAGTCAGACGTCCGGCAAACAGTGAGTCTTTGTCCGCAGTCTGTGCACGGTTGCTTGTTTGTTTCTCGTTATATTTTTAATTGTCCTAGCTTACTTGAAGACATTGTTTGTTTATTACAGTTTGATATGTTTTATACTAGACAATTAGCTGAATGTCACTAGTTCGAAAATGCCTCGATGTTTTCGGTGAGGTCTTTGTTTCGTAGTAGATCGGTAAAATTTTTGTACACATGCGTTTGACGTAACTGGTTCATCTAAACAGTCTCTGTTAACGATTTTCTGGACGCTAAATCTTTCCGCATCGTCCATGTCGACAGCCAAGATGAATTAGTTATTAGTTCCGTTCTAAACACTTGCTTCAATCTTGATCGTTCTATCAATGAATTTGGTTTTGTTTTGTCACTGTTTAGTTATTCCAATTTGTTTTTAGACACGTATGAGTTTGTTATTGTTGGATCTCACATTGTATTATGCAGTATTGTGACAGTATACCTGATGGAAATGAAATGAGAGGAAAGTTTCTTGATCTGCCTCGAATTCGGTTATAACTGGTTTTCACCTAAAAGTGACCCAGGCACCACGATTACTGGTACGTAGAGTGCAGTGGCTGCGCATTTATTTACTGTACACAGACTAACCGCGTCTGATGTGAATAAAATTCAACACTGACCTGAATGTCATGCAATCAAAACGTTTCGCTGGGACAATTTCATCCCTCAGGGATAACAAGAGAATTATTGATTTGGTCCCCGTGACCAGCGAAAAGAATGGAAATATTTCATTACTTAAATTTATGGATAGTTTCTTTGGTGTCTCGGGCTTAGTTCCTCTCGAAGAGAATAGCCGAATTCACCATACTAGGAGTCTACACTCAAACCAACGTGCCGATTAGTTCCGTCTTTCTTGGACTAATCAGATGGAGTTGAAGTCCTTATGCAGCCAATCACTCGTTCTGTCTGGCCTCCTCTTCTGGCAGCACGCTTGGAATACCTTTTGCTCTTCCGAAGCACTTTGGAAACTTCATTTCACTAGTTTATCTATTTTATTTGTCAATTCGTCTATTTTTAATCATCTCTCGATACGTATATTCTAAATCTGAAAGCCGTGGTTTTTTAACCATGATATGGGTGTTTACCGTAGCGTTCACTAATCCTTACCTGAACCTTACAGAGCACCTGTTGGCTGGAGTTC
>LUCH01003668.1:46510-62842 GCA_013368495.1 Paragonimus heterotremus | reverse complement strand
GGTAGCACTCATTAGATGAAATGTGTACGTTGTTCCCAATGCATTATGTCGCGTCAGGTTAATTAGCGGTTTCTTTACGCAGTTTACGGTTTGTTTAGGAAGAAGTTTCGTCGTTTCGGGCTAATTGATGGGGAAAATCGATCGTTTAAGGTTAATTTAGGGAAAAATTCGGTCGTTTAGGGTTAACTCAGGGAAAAGATCGGTCGTTTAGGGTTTATTTAGGGAAAATTTCCGTTTTTTCTGGTTAATTCGGGGAAAATTTCGGGTTAATTTCGGGAAAAGTTCGCTAATTTCGGGTTAATTTAGGGAAAAAATCGGTCGTTTAGGGTTAATTTAGAGAAATTTTAGGGTGTCGGAAATGGATCAATCAGATAATTAGTACGTTACTCTCGTTAGGGAAAAGTTTGTGAAAGCGTCCCAAATACCTAACAAATCCCTAAATGGTCTCCGGATTGGTCCATTGGACCGAATTAGGGATTTACCCTAAATTACCCCTAATTGTGCCAACAGGGTTAATCGGTCTGAATTGGTGTAGGTGGTATGCCAGAAGTAAATGACTGTTTGAATCTTTCAGTGTACAGATAATATTCCCATTTGATTGAATATGTATGTCATTCACTGACGGGCGTCTTAGTGGTTTTCCGTCTTCCGCGAACATATAACTGGAAGAGTTATTCCGTGTGCTAGTTTGTTAACTAAGATTAACTGTAAGTGCGATCGAAGGTCCGATACACAAGAAAGCCCGCTTCTAACCAGACTGTTACATGGTGTTGATCATCATACCGGAAAATTCACTTGTCTATCTAGAATGAATACCTCAGCAGAAATATAAATTTCCAAATCATCAGAATGTTTTGTTGTGTGTGACCTGAAAGCATTTTTGAAGTGTAGGTAGCTGTCTTCAAGTTGCCTCACATTCTGAAAACTGTTTACTCTGTTTGTACGCAACGAATTTTGGAATAACACACGAGTTACTTGAGAACACATTGTACTGGACTAACTAGTTCCGTGGATTCAATATGACATTCAACCTTGTCACGTATGGCAATCTCTAATCTGACACATTATTAGCTAATAGGTTTTGGGTGATTCGCCATTAGTTCGAGGTTTTCGATCTCTTCCTGCCGTTGTGGATTGAGGGAACAACTGCCACATTCTAAATCTTGGGCACCTCATTGTCCTCAACCGGTTATTTTAGAAAGTGCACTAACAAATGGACCAGATAAATCAGTCAGAGTTGTCACAGTTGTCAGCTTAGAAAATATCCGGTTTTGTTAAAATAGTGATCATGGGTGCTGGTCTTGAGTTGCGTACTTCATGTCGGTTCTCCCTCTCACGACATACCAGAAACTGCCTGGATATCCAGTAATTGTCTTGCAATTGACTTTGGTACAATTCCTAACTCTTAAACAGCAAAAGTCTACAACATCTGAAAAGTCTACTTTCCTAATCATCTCCCTGATACCATGTGTTCCTTGTGTGGCGTCATTGAAGGAGCACTGAGAACATACATAACTGTTATACGTCCTAACAGTTTTCTGACCAGTCAACCCAATTTGTCTTGTACAACTCCACGTTTCAGATGCAACCAAACTTGGTAAGCATTTCTCCATTCATGCTTTATTATATGCATACGGAGCGTAACAATCCCTTACTCCAAGGACAATGCCAAAATCAACTTTCCTAAGAGGACTATTATACCAGAAAAATTAGGACCCTTTTGGTTATTGGCAGTTACA
Organism: Paragonimus heterotremus; assembly: GCA_013368495.1. Classification (NCBI taxonomy): domain Eukaryota; kingdom Metazoa; phylum Platyhelminthes; class Trematoda; order Plagiorchiida; family Troglotrematidae; genus Paragonimus; species Paragonimus heterotremus. Next base: position 61,103 of record LUCH01003668.1, on the reverse strand, counting down.
TGATTCAAGTTTGAAACAACACATACCTGCTTCCAACTATTTGGATATTGAACACAATTAACTAAGGACTTGGATTGCAGGGTCCCAAAAGACCGTCTGCTCTAATCACATACGATGATTGTGAAATATTATGACAACATCCGCTACGTTGAAATCTGTCATGTCACACATTAGTTGATTTTTGTTGAAACAAACAAAAGCTGTTGATCTTTTGCGTTCACAGCTGTTTAAATTCTGTATTCGTTTTTTTGAACATCAACATAGTAGACTTAAGTTTTGAACTTTCTCGGTTTATTTCTCACAGACCTCAACACCGGTGATCTCTCCGTCCGCTCTATTCACTTCAGTAACGCAAACGCCCGGTAGACAGAGTTTTTATAGTGCACGAATACAGCAACATTATCTTATCGAACGCAAACAGGTTTGAACTCACTTTCGCAACCTCAATTTACCCTCACAAATGTTCATAAACTTGGGAGTATTAATGTGCACTCTAAACAACACACTATTCAACTAACTTCTATCTACACCCAGAATTGTTATTTATGTTCACTCTCCTCCGAATTACGTCTGAGTGTCTGACACACTTTCTGGAAAAGGTCGCGTTTTATTCACTCTGATCTGGCTGTAGACGTTAGTTACGTGCGACAGTTTGCAAGTGAAGTGCACATATGTGTTGAGTCTCATTCCCAGTTCTTTCTTGAGCGAAAGAGTTTGACGGACAGCACCATGTTCACTGTTGTATGCGTCCGACGATGTGTAAATAATTATTGTCCAAAATCCGTTTACAGACTAGGACAAGAAACATTTGGGTGATTTATCCAGGAATTCAGTAATCCATTAATTTTGGAGACACCAATGTTTCTTTTAGCAACCTAACTAAACCGTCCCGCCCACTCTTCAAACCCCATGAACTACCGATTCAAACGACATGTAAATCAGTGTTCAACAAGCATTGAACAACAGCAATGAGAGTCTATGGTGACTATGTGTAATCCGTGCAACCGGGAGGTATTCTTGGTTATCACTCTCACCCGGGATATCACCGACAGCGAAACGTATGCCAAGTTATGTCGTACGTCACGTTCTTATTGACAATCCTACTCACACGATCTGCCGGAATACCATGGAACCAAAATCCCTTTTCACGCTCCAAACAATTCGAAACTATCTTTCCAATGCTAAAAATCGGATAAACAGAATGTTTCTCGTCTTCCTGAGAGATGCGAACTATCTCACTACGATTGTGAACCTCGATCTTCATTTTGATCGTCGTTTCTCCTGTGACTTCACAATGGGAACGCTTTCGTAGCTAAACACCTTTGAATTAGCAGGACCGGTTCAGGGCTTCTTGATTTCCACCTCCATCTATGGCTTACACTTCAAAAGGCCGCGCTGATCTGCATAACTCCCTGAAGATTTTGTACACAACTAGAGCCCAGTGTATTCAGTGTACACGCAAATGCCGTTTGTAACGACTTCAGGTTTATATCGTCAATATTATATCTGTAGTAGGATTATTAAGGCAAACTTCAAAAGTCATCACAAGCCCCATTACTCGAACTGAACATTTTCTTTCGCTAAGAAAATGTGAGCAGTCATGAACTTATCTCGAGGAACTTCAGCCAATTTACAAACTCGCGATCCGGCTGGCCTGACCAGTTCGGTTGACGAAGAATTGGAACATTCACAATAGTTCTGCCGTTGGTAAACAAGAAACATTCGGAGTCACTCGTGTGCGAAAACACTTAATATACCAGAAGATAAAAACAAGATTGGTAAGGAAAATCTTATAGAAACTTCATCATATCGACAATTTAAAAATGGTAGTTTAGGGAACTTGAAATCACCAGCGCAGTTTAACTCATCTGGTACAATTCGGTCACGAATAAAACACAGTTATTAACATTTCATCAAACTTTCTCGCATACAGTACCCCCACTAACACTCTTACGGAAATCATCATTATTCTCTAGGATATTCTTAATTTGTCCACAAAGTTTGTTGTGAGTTTGCACTAATTATTGTCAAGTTCACGAGAGTGGCGTTCCCAAATTAAACTGCAATTAGTGTTGATTTTGCCGTTTTCCTCTGGATTTCAATTCTCGAAGATTTTAAACAACAGTTTTGAACTGACAAAGATGACCACAGTATATGTAGAAAACAATATGATCTATTAGTCTAGATCCAAGCAGGCGCAAACATCCTCCAACGACACAGTTGTCAATTTCTAAAAACCTATTGCTTCACAAATCCGACGGTTAATTTTGCTAACGTATTTTATAAGTATATTTAACAGCTTGATCGCTCTCTGCTTATAACCGTGATCCGCAAGGCATCTTCACCGGTTTTGTAACTTTCAGGAAGTGTTCTACGGTTGAAGGTTTCATAACACGCAATAGGCTACAAGATGCTCATCAGTTTACCAATATTTCGATTAAGGTATATTTTTACATAATATCACAACCATTTTGAAGTCAACTGATATTTTCAAGCTGTCACATATCATTGCTCGCTGGCACATTGCTGCACGTCTCATTTTCCACTAAAATCGTCTTAATTAGACTTATAAACGAAAAGAGAGCTTACAACAGTTACGGATGTATGGTTCATTAAGAATGACCGAGTACAATCGCTACGCACAAACATGCTCGTCCATTTTACAAATCACACAAATAAACATGTTGACATGCAATTTCATGGTTCTGACTAAGACTTTCGATGACTGGTCATCGACTGTATACTTCGTCTAGTTGACACAAAGTCTAGAGCCAAATCAAGTTGTTGGCTTTAACAAGGCCACACGATTCAACGGATTCCCCACAGGACTAATATCATTGTGAATTAAATGCATCTTGGATGACTGCATTGTTTGTTGAAGATTTCAGTCAATTGCATTCTTCCCACACACTCATTATTGTTCCAAAAACACAATTATCAATAGGATATCCGCATGACAATACAAATTGTTGACAGACATTCCGTCCATTCCCTGTTCAGTAAATCAGTTACCGATTATTCGAAATGGAATACATAGATTAAATTTTCTTCAATGTTAGTCAGTGGTAGTCAAACAGCATAACAATCCTGATTCAACAACGTGGACTTGTTACTCAAAGTAATGTATAAACAACTTAGTGATATAAACGATATTCAAGCTCGTGTACATATATGGTTGGAATGGAAGAGAATTTTCATTGGGATGAATTGAAACCACAATGGTTTCTGTACCCAAACAATGTGCGCATAAATTGAAAACTGTGTGCGTGCCTGTGTGGACTGGTCCGGAAGAAAACTACAAATTCTCCGTAATCCAGACAAACTGTCAGAATTGACTGTGTGTGGTTACATAGAATGGCCATCACTGACCTTGATTTCGGCTACGAAGGAATGTTTTTGTCTGAAATTGTAATTTGAAGTGGCGTGATTTTGTAACCACTCAGTCTCAAAACTGTGAACAGATACATATAAAAGCGGATTAGTTGAGATGGGATAGGCGAAAGACGTGCAAGATCTAGCAGTGACAACAATCTTCACGTAGAATGTTTTCGCAGAAGTTATCCAGCTTGATTCTTCTCTGTATGACAGCAATACTCATGTTGACGGTTACTTTGGAATGTCAGGGTGAGTTTGGAATAGTTGTCTACACTAATGCTTTACAATATCCAAGAGACTGAAAGTTTATGTTGTCTGAACGTGGAAAATCTACAATGCACAGTAATTCGATTCTACGATATTCGACATGATCGTAAGGATTGTCTGCATGTAAACAGGGGTTTACGGGGTGTCCATGGTTTCGATCATCGTCTGGTTTGCACTAGGAAAGCTTGCGTGAGAATCCATGATACCTAAACAAGCTTCTTAGAGCAGACATTAGGCCACGAGTAAGTCATAAGTCGGACGTTGACATGTTACATAATAATTGAAATCGAAAATGATAAACACGGGATCTATTGTGTTTCATGTGATAAGTTTTACACAACATACCATGATATGCGAAGTTTTGAAATAAAAAATACTCATATCAATTTATCAAAAAAGAACGCTTGTGGCTAAACTGTATCCATGTAATACTGAGTTGGACTAGTTAACACAATTCCGTTAAATTTTCAGGTCAATCGGGCAATGAGGATTTGGGTAGTAAGTTTCTTCAAGCAATCTGTGAATATAATGATAGAAATCTGACTAAACTATTTTCGAGCAATCACTGAGAGTGTGATTATAAACCTTTTCAGAAACATTTACAATGGCCATGATTACATGAGATTTCTGTTTCAACTAAACTGTTTATATGGGAAAACGACAAAAAATCAATTGTATTCGGATGATCCTTTATTTCCAGTGCAAGCTGTTACACATGCTCTACTCGCCTAAGTAAAGGCATCGTGTGTGAATTCAAGACTAACTCTAGGATAGCATATTCGATGGACAGTTCATGGTACGTACGAACAATATGGAGAGCATCACCTTGCTGGTCAACAAATACTTTTCTCCAAATAATCACAAAGATTACTGTGGATGTGGAAATTTAATAATGTAAAAACTGTTACCAGTTGTAAATTATGTAAAAGATCTTCACATAATTATATTCCAAATTTCTCAACTTCTTAAGGAATTGAGAAGCTGCTCAATGTTGACAGCTTGAACTCCGAACTGCATTTTGTTAATTATATAGATTCATATAACTAACACAATGCAGTTCGCAGTTTAAGCTGTCAACATTGAGCAGCTTGATTGAGAATATGGTTTATTCTTGGATAACAGTGTTCACTTGATTGTGTTAGAGTAAACTTAGTACATTAAAAGTGTTGCTTATTATTGCTTATGTATTGCAGATAGAAACAGGCAGTTCGCCAGAGGTGGGAATTACCCCGGTGAGTCTAACACACATATCTGAATATGAACGTGAATCACTCACAGTTAGCTGAGTAATTTAGCATAACACAGTTCTCTTGTTTACTCAGTTAACTAAGCTTATATGTGACAAGCGACCATATCACACGTTCGCTGAACTTTATTCAACCAGTCATTGAAGTGATTTGCAAATTTTAATAGTTGTGCGCATAGCTAGTTTCATGAACCTATCGATAAATGTACTAATTTGTCGAGTTTTGTCCTAATTACAGAAATTATAAGGAATTCAAATCTGCCGCCTCGAAGAAGGGGTACGCGAATTGTGTGAACGATATGCAACGGTTTTGAAATTTAGTTGTCGAGCCGTCAATCACTTGGCTTTAAGTACTTGGGAAGATGTAATGAATGTGTAACAAAACATTTAACATGTTGGCTGACCAGGAAGTAACGTACACTACCGAGATTATTACTTATTTATTATACGGAATGTATGATAGTACCATAAAAAGTAGTTTCCGTTTAATGAAAGTGTGCTCGTCTCTGAATAATGGTGTTTGGAAAACCCTGCCGCTCATACATTCTAGAAGTGTTCACGGGTTCCACTGGATCACAGGATTCTTACAGGACTAACTAATTTTTAACATTGATCTTGACCGAGTATTTTATGATTGGGCGCCAAGGCAATAGGCATTTTACACGAACAGCACACTCAATACCGCATGTCGATTGCATGGTCAATGCATTCTGTATAAATTGTACGATCACGCAGACAGTACTCATTTTATATGGAAATGTTTGCATCTTCTGTCGGTTGTATAATTTGATGTTTTAAAAATTGCTGTACTGGATTGTTGTCCAATAGTGCTCTACCTACTGAAGCAGAGAGGAAGAGAAAGAGCATAGAGTTTGCTTCATATTAGCCACTCTTCTATTCAAGACAATATGCTGTTCTCAAATCCCTCTTGTGCTATTTCCGTCCACTGTTTTCAACAACAAACCAGGGCAACTAACCAAACTGCATTTGTTTAAACTTAGGTGCTGTACTTCCTGTTGACATCCTAGGCAAAATGTGACCAATTGGAAGTTCTGACACAGCCTAAAATGCAATTTTATCAGTTCTGATTGGTCCGTACACGCGAAAAACAGTTCACATGTATTAATGCATTTGTCTGAGAATAAGCATTCAGTTCGTACTATTTCGCAGATTGTGTTTATGATTAAATTGTATGGATTATATGTACACTCTGAGCTGAATACTGCTGAACACATGATTGTTTCATTTTTCTATTCAGCTGAAAATTCTCGATTGTGACCAACTGGTGTTCGCAAGACAAATGAAAATAACCCGTTCGACTTTCTTATTGTTGGTATAATTTGATGAATACATTACATTTATAAATCGGTCCGCCACACCAAATATCTTCTTCTCTATTTTCGTTCGGTTACCTGTGGTTGCGATGGTTCAGTACACCATAGTTTGAGGGATTCGAGCAAGATATACATTATTCTGATGAACAAGTCAACATTTTGGAGAGCGATAGTCAGTGATGCTTGCAGATTGTCGGTATTCGTCAACGATATAACAATCGCTAGATTGACTGGACGAACTTTTGCAGTCTTTCTGGTTTACTGGGACTGGTTGCCATTTTTCACGCAGAAGATCCACCTACACGCGTAACTTGGACGGTTAGTTTGACTTGGTCATTTCGTACCTATCTGAACTGATCTAAATCATCTGTTGAATGGTTGCTGGCGATCTAGGGTAATTCGTTCATTAACGCATATTCGACAATTCCAATAACGCTTATTCAGACGGTCGGGTTAACGGGACTATCTTCCAAATCCAAAAAACGTCAGAAAAGGCGATCGAAAGGATTGGAATTTATACAGAACTGTTTAATAAAATTACAACAAAGACGCTGTCTCACCTTGAATGTGAACCAACCGGGTACACAGATCATCCAGCAAAGGAGTTCAAAATGGGGCAACTAAGCACGTGTTCGCAAACAGCCACCAGTCAACGGGAAATGACCTCATTAAAATAATCCGGTGCAGATGAAGACGAGAACGTGTCAACAACACCAAGGATAAAGTTTTAACAGATAGACAATGATAGTTGTAAGAAGGAGAAAGTAAACATTTCATGTGCAATTATGGTACAAAATTCGTTGTGATCGTTTACTGCACACAGCGAAGATATAAAAGCAGATTAAGGATAGGCTTTCTACAACCAAACCAACCACACCTCTACGGATTCATCGTTCCACATCATACCAGACAAAAGACGACAAACATACCAGAAGAACTTCAACAAATCCATCATCCTCTCAATTGGTTCAGGGATAATTGATTTGCGACCCGCCCATCAGTCCTCCACTGTGTATTGTCCTGTATGGCTCATTCTGTAGCTAACGATATCAAGAAGAATGGTGAAACAATCTGGCAGGTATTACAAACTTTCACGTTTGGAAAGAGCTGATTCGCAAATGAGATGTTCGTTAGTGAACTTGAAGGATTTGTAGGAATGCGCTTTTGATTCCGTGCGTGAAGAGACACAATCTGGCGGGTACTATTATGCTAATTCTACTTATAAATACAGCTTTGTATATGCCAACTTGTTAAACTGTATATGCAAGGCTTGCGCATAATGAATAAGCCCCGTGCTTTGTCCTGATCGTTCAGACTTACCAAACGTCTGTTTGCAACCGTTAAGCACATGTATGGTATATGTTTTGATATCAGTTTAGTGGCTGTGTCTCAAACGGCTAGGTGAATCAATTGATATCTCCCACCTGCTGAAGTACAGGAGCTCCGCTAACACACCGCGACTTAAAAGCATTCATACTACAAGAGCATAACAAGATGTTTTCACGAAAACTATTACGCACTGCACTTCACTCGTGTTCGGTAGAAAAATCCCCAAAACCCTTTTCAGTTTTAATCTCATCATCTCCCTACCCTCCCTTTGAACATCTAATCTATCCGTGTGAAGTTTACTAAAACTAGGACAGTTCCCACACATTCGACTATTCACGTCATCCAGATTGCTGTGAAACGTTGAAGTATCGACCCACTATAACGTGAATACTGGGGTAAATCAGTGTGCAGATGCTGTTATTCTTGCTGCTTAACAAAATGATAGTACACTAGTAGAACGGTCCATTGTATCGACAACATGAACAGGTAGAGAGCAGTCTATTCACAGCAAGACAGTACGCACCACGTGAACAAGTTACGTGTGTGTATTCAGTTCCCATGGTCAATCTGATGGCTGATCCGGACAGTTATTTATTCACCGACAGAGGTACACTCAACGCGTGTGGAACAGTCCATGACGCATCATCACTTTCTCTGCCGGTTGAGGCGATCCTTTCTACAAACGGTCTGCCGAATGGCACTGGCGTTAAAATTTGGCGCAGAATTAAGTAGGCAGGGTCGTTAGTTCAGTCATAGATGCATCATGCTTCAGGGAATGAGGTCTTATGGAGCTCAGCGTTTCCTGGCGCACGTGATCTAGGTGGTGTGTAGCACCATTCCCCAGTCTTCTATTTCATCCCGTATATTTTGTCGGTTAATACTTGTGAAAGTAGCGAGTTGTTGTGTCTTCAGTGAGTAGACGCATGCGAACACGATCAGACACAAACACACATCTGTTTTTAGTATGCATGTCGAACCGGTCTTTTTTTAGTTCCTATTTAACGATTACTTGCATTGAGGATCTTCGCAGAATAAATCCATCCGAGTAAGGAGACGACGACCAAACATAAGTTCAGTGGGGCAACTGCTGATACCTTCGTTAACAAGATTCCGATAGGCAAACAGAGTACGATCTGGAAGCACGCGCAACGTGGTACTACGTTGTTTATTTGTTACATTTTTCGCTGTCTGCAAAACACGGGCAGCCAGGCTGTTCGATAAGGTATCCTCGTAACTTTCTCGATTCCATTAGAAGTAATGGAATCAGCAAATTCAGCGCTAGTAAACACGGAACCGTTATTGCTCATAATAATTTCTGGTAAACCAAATGTTGCGAAGTAACTTGCTTATTGTGCAAATCGTTGGTGTTGTCGGAAGAAGGTGAGTCTCCATCCCTATAGAATGAGCATCCACTATCGACAAATAATTTGACCCTCAAATGTGATTCGTTTCCATGATGTTTCTGGCCATCTATAGACGTCCGGCTGTAACTTGTAGCTACATTCTATGTTTCTTAGCACAATACATGTGACTTCTCAGTAAACACGCCGACTCTGGCAAGAGTTGACGAGGAGTCGGATCCGAGTAGGCGTGCAACAAAATCCAGGGCCGGCCCGACTCTGGCCAGAGCCGGATCGGAGTGGGCCAGAGTTAGATTTCAGCAGTCCAGAGTATAATCCGAGTGGGCCAACTGCGCTAACGGCACCTTCCTCACATTCCTAGTTATTCCCCTCAGCAACTGAAGCAGGCCGAAACCTATGTCATCCAACGCGTGCGACCTACATACACCATTCCGTAAATTTTAACTGAATCCTCTTCTTAGCGATCGATCTTATCTGGCGACAAGCTGTCAAACCAATTTAACATGATTATCTTTGTGATGAAGCGTTTACTACGACCGCCTTCCAATGATCTAACGTGGACCGATATGGAGGTGGACAATGGACGCATCGTATTGTTCTCCGAATTGCTCTTACGACGGAAATACCAACGTAAGCATCTTCTACGTGACCATTGGACATGCAGAAATTAACAGCAGAACGGAACGGAGTTACACATCTTTCGTGTGCACTCATCAACCGTGCGTCCCCGGTGAACGGCAGTAATAGTGAGGATCTACGAAAAAAACAATAATCGAGAACGTCATCACGACTGCCTGCATTTAGCAATGTACTAATAATTGAAATTGATTGCTGACATTCAAGAGAATACAGGGCGTCAACACTGCGTTTCCTCCTTGATTAACAAACTGAGGTTAGAAATATTCCACGAATCCAAAGTACTGGAAACTATCGTGCACATCGCTTGCGAAATCTTTGTAGACTGCTTCGTTATCCATATCATTGTTCGTTTTCAGAAAAATCTCCATATCCCTCGTTGGTAAGTGAAATTTGCCATGGCTGTAGGAGACGCTAGGTTGCAATTGCGGCGCTGGGCTGCTGTTGATATAGGCCATCACATTGCTCATCATGACCTCAAGAGTCACGAGCCTATCTAATGAACTGTGCAGCAGTTCCTTCAGCTCCCTATTGTCCGTTCGCAGTTCTGACATCTGCTTTTCAAGCGGGCGTCCTTTGCTGCAGCCACTTCACTTCTCAGTAGGCGGAAGTGACAGCCCGGAAGAAACCACCGATACGACAATGGGGAGTGAAACATTTCTGGGATACACAAAACATGCTTTAAATAAGAGAAATTCATTATAACAATTAATTATGTTGTCCACAGAACTCACATGAAGCGTGCGGATTGCGTATCGCCTCAACAGATGAGACTGGACACAGGTCCTTCATTTCCTGGTCATCTTCGTCATCATCAATTTAAAGTAAACATAACAAGTAAAGGACTATTAGGTTTCTCTAATGGAATAATTCCATTCTCCAGGTGGCAGGGATATTAAAGGGGGAAACACCGACAAAACTGGTGTCAAGTCGTGGACGTTCCCGTCGCATTCGACGTTATATATTGATACGACAGTACGGACTCCGCCAGAAACTCACGGTGCATCAAAGTTGGAAATTGTGTAGTTCGCCAATATGGTGATTCAAAGCCTAAACGAGCTGAAAACGGCCATTTAGACACGAAAGAAGATTTTTAAACTTTTTTCATGAAACAAAAATGCATATTGTAAGACAAATATACTGATTATATCGAGAATAGTGGTAGCGTTGCAATTAGAAAAATCAGTTTTAGCTAAGAATGGTTCATATTTGAACTTTTGTTGAGAAAAATGTGCCGACATTTTATTCGACAGAAGCATCATGTTGGCATTCCTAATCGATTGACTTAACCAATGACCAGCGCCTGGGTATTTCGTTTACACTCACACTAGCAGCGGCTCCGTCCAGTTGACTTCACCTATGATCAACGTCTAAGTATGTCATATGTATTCATACTAGTAGCTGCTCCGTCCAATTGACTTAAGCTACGATCAGCGTTGAAAAGAAGACCATGAGAAAAATCAGAATGAACTTGTATTGAGACTGTTCAGAATAAGTTATAGTGATCTCCTTCAGTTCTGGCCAAAGATGAGATAACATACTGGCAGCCGTCAATGAGGTCTGCAGCCGGCAAGAACATGGACTAACAATCATTAGAATCATAGGCGTCCTTGATAGGGGGATAAGAAAGTTGTGGCTGAAGTGGTAGAAGTGAGAATCAATGTTTTCGTCAGAGAGATAACGAGCGTCAAAGTTGATCATTATGTGTCAGATAAGTGAGTATTCTGCGATGACTGGGAATACGTGTTATTAATCGGAAATGTACTTAGCTCAAACAAAGAGCTAGCTTCTACGCAGTAGTAATAATACAGCAATTCAGCCAACGGAACTGTAATGTAATCGGTATCTGTACAATGTAATCATGAAGTATAACAACAGTAGCATACAGTGTTCCGTTATGATTTACAATCATCAAGTATTCACTCGCGTTTACATGGCAAGCTACATTCAAGCATAAGCAATAAACAATAAACAAAACAATACGCACGTTGTTACTGATGGGTTGAGACGTTTTATCCATGTTTACGCCACACAGTGAGTAGAAACAACCACGTGATAACGTAGGCCGTTTTTCATCGGAACCACTGTCAGGGGAACAGGTTGAATGTATAATTCAGATGTATGATTAACCAAAAAACGTGGAGGTATAACAATCATTAGGAAGTACTGTGACATTTCGTGTACAATGCAATGCGAGCGCAACGTGGTCGAAAATTACAAATTCAGTTATCCCAGTAAACAAGTGGCCAACTCGGCCAAGTTGGCCAAGAGTGGGCCAGGTGTTGGCCTCTCTTTTGGACTCCACTGACCAACCAAAGATGAGGAATATCGGTGAACGTCACGTTATCATGGGACTACTGTTGTAGTTGAATAGTGACTACGAATAGTCCTAGAATGGCATTTTACACTGCAGTGGATAGATATTTGACTACGGAATGAGTGGTTGCCAATTGAGGGTAAGTTTTGTTTATCCAGGCTACTTCGACAGCTCTGGGTCATTTGGCTGTCACGTACCTCTGGTTTGGTCGGTTTTCACAGTGCTATTTTTTGTGACGTTTTACGGATAATCTTAGATAACAATATGTCACGTCACTTTAAATGTTTGTGTGACATAACGTACTTTTATTGTTAAGAGAAGACAAGCTACAACTTAACCTGAAGACTAATTTTCATCTAGGTGCTCGATTTTTTGATCCTAATATTCCCTGAAGCAGTCTGGTTAGTAAAATTTTGACACACCATGAGTTCCAGGCAAAGGCTGTATTGTCGTACCACCATATATCGTCGAATACGGCGGAAGCGTCTACGACTTGGCATCAGTTTTGCCGGTGCTTCCTCCATAACTATCCGCCATCTTGGAGAGTGAAATTATTCCATCAGAGAAACCTGGTAGTCGTTTATTTTGTTACGTTTATTTTTAGTTGAGGATGAAGATGACCAGGTAACGAAGGACATCAACAGGTACGATGTACCGTAGGTGCATGGTTGAGGTTGGTTGCAGTTAACCCACCATACAAAACGCCCTAAAAATTTCGGATGATGTACTTTCCTTTATTCAGGTTGACCAAGTCGATTTGGACAACCACGAATAATCATATCAAAATGAGGGGCAAAGATATCTGAAACCACTGCCACCACCGGGGGTACATCTGCTAGGTAAGAGTGCACCGAAAATTTTGACTTCATATGTTGACAACTTTTAACGCAAAATCATTGACGTGAAGTGGACATTTGTCAGAGTCACAGTCTAACTTTAGGTGCCACGTAGGGGTCTATAATGCGTGTTTCGCATGAAGTTGGTTTTTGGTGTAGTAAAGCCGTGTCTGTCACAAATCTTATTGATTCGTGTTACGTGTTCCTATTTAAGTTTATTTCCATTCGGAATATATTTCCAGTGGAAATTCAGTATTGCCTCCTTGTTTTTCTACATTGTTTTCTTGTTCATACCCTGTTGTTCTTTCATGTTTTTTTACTGCAGTTTTTTTCATCCGTATTTTGCGTACGGCATGCAGGATTTGAGGGTGCCTTCATCTTCAGCGGGAATTGTTCCCAATTGCCTTCACTTCTTGGACTGTATCAGTTTTTTGAAGAAATACACGTGCACACTTTTAGTGCGGCACTTTTCGTTTTGCTATCAAATTCCACGTGTTCAGCAGTCACGTAGATGTTTGCCGTAGTATGTCCGTCGTAGGAGCAATTTGGAGAACAATACGATGCGTCCATTGTCCACCTCCATATCGGTCCACGTTAGATCATTGGAAGGCGGTCGTAGTAAACGCTTCATCACAAAGATAATCATGTTAAATTGGTTTGACAGCTTGTCGCCAGATAAGATCGATCGCTAAGAAGAGGATTCAGTTAAAATTTACGGAATGGTGTATGTAGGTCGCACGCGTTGGATGACATAGGTTTCGGCCTGCTTCAGTTGCTGAGGGGAATAACTAGGAATGTGAGGAAGGTGCCGTTAGCGCAGTTGGCCCACTCGGATTATACTCTGGACTGCTGAAATCTAACTCTGGCCCACTCCGATCCGGCTCTGGCCAGAGTCGGGCCGGCCCTGGATTTTGTTGCACGCCTACTCGGATCCGACTCCTCGCCAACTTGTGTCATACTCGGACCGACTCCGGGCCACAGCCGGCGTGTTTATTGGCCAAAATGAGCGTTCATGCGAGATGAGAACGTGTGTTCTATCCGGAAAATTCCAATGGAAGCATTTTCAGGACGTAAAATCGATCAGGAAAGCCATCATGACTCTGGCGTTGATCATAGGTTAGGTCAACCTGACTGAGTAGTTACTAACATGAATACATGTGACATACTTAGAGGTTGACCACAGCTTGAGTCATCTGGACGGAACAGCTACTAGTGTGCACATAAGCTACATGCCCAAGCGTTGATCATGGGTTAAGTCAGTAGCTTAGGCAAGCCAACATGATGTTAGCTTTCCTAATCGATTTTACGTCCTGAAAATGCTTCCATGGGGATTGTCGTGATGGAATACATGCTCCCATCTCGTACAAACGCTCAATCTTGCGTGCTTTAGGAGATAAAATTCAATTTGTAATTTTCGACCACGTTGCGCTTGCATTGTATTGTACACGAAATGTCACGGCAGTTCCTCGTGAACGTTATACTTCTATGCTTTCTGGCTAATTATACATCCGAATTATAAATTCAACCTGTTCCCCCGACAGTGGTTCCGATGAAAAACAGCCTACGTTATCAAGTGGTTGTTTCTACTTACGGTATGGTGTAAACATGGGTAACACGTCCCACTTCATCAGTAACAACGTGCGTATTGTTTTGTTTATTGTTTATTGCTTATGCTTGAATGTAGCTTACCACGTAAACGTGAGTGAATACTCACTTATCTGACAGAAAATGACCAACCGTAATGCTCGTTATCTCTCCGACGAAAGCATCGATTCTAACTTCTACAATTTCAACCACCTTCGACGTCCCCAAAATCCTAAACTTCCTGCGACGTGAGAGTTGCCTCACCAGTACTACCGCGCCGGTTCACATTACCTCGTTGATGTGAGTTT